>VUQJ01045802.1:22056-37082 GCA_015108635.1 Andinoacara biseriatus
CACTCCAAAAAAAAAAAAAAATTCTCCTTTAGGTTTTAATCATGAGTG
Organism: Andinoacara biseriatus; assembly: GCA_015108635.1. NCBI lineage: Eukaryota > Metazoa > Chordata > Actinopteri > Cichliformes > Cichlidae > Andinoacara > Andinoacara biseriatus. Next base: position 22,105 of record VUQJ01045802.1, read on the forward strand.
ATGGAGTTCCACTTGAATAATTTTTTTTCAATATTGGCGCAGTTGTTGCATTTTTGAGTCCCTCATAAAATCTGTGTGCACAGAACAAAGAAAGTATAAAAACATTGAAACTTAATGGCACTGTGAGATATGTTGTAAAGTTCTGTCCCATTCACACACATTTATATTTATGCAATTCAAGCTCTTGCCGCCTTCTGCAGTCACTCACCAAGCGATGTCAATCAAGTCTTTGCGGGTGTAGTGCTTAGGCCTAAGGGTGAAAACTGGTTTCCAACCAAGCACAAAAACACATGAAGAGAGAAAAACAAGGAAACATGGAGCAGAAAATCAGTAGAAACGCATGAGAAAGGCGAGAAGCTGTGCCACAAAGCCTCCTGAATCTGTACAGCACATTAAGTCATCTGTCCTTAGACAGAAATGAAAGAAACATCTTTCAGTTAGCTTTTGTACGCCTTTACTTGGTTTACTGTGTGTAGTGTGTTTAGGGAATGACATAAAATGAAGGTCCCAAACCAGAAACAATTAGGCTTTTTAGTTTACACCTCAGACCCTCAATGGACCCCTAATGAAGCGGTTTCCGCATCCCTGTGTGCTCCTCTGCTTTGTGTGCCGTACTGTAACACCTGCAGCAAATGGCAGCATGAGAAACGGTTGCTGTTCACTTACTGTACCATTTCAAAAGCCCCTTCTTAGAGAAGAAAGTGAGTATCATCATTCCCAGCTCCTCCCTGTGCCGAGCTCCGTGATTTCTAGCCTTCAAAATAAGCTGCTCTGTAGTCAGATCTTAGCAATTGACTTGTTACTGCCAAACTGGCAAATTGGCGCCTGAGTTGTAATGAACCAGAATTACTCTTTAAATACAATCATCCCCTCCTGATTTAAATGCTAACTCTGTGTTTTTTTTTTCACTCTCAGCACAGTAAACACAGGATCTGTCTGCCTTGCGTTGACGTTGTCTAAGAGCCAATGTATGTGATGCTTATCTGCACAGATGGCACATTTGGTGCCAGATCTCATGACCAGCTAGCTGCACAACACAGCTGCCAAAGTGCATTACACTGACCACTCACTGTCATGGACATGTCGTGCTGTAGAACACAATCCTTGTGGCATTTTAATGGGTAGTGGGAGTCCCTTGAGATGAAAACAAATAATTTAGCCGGCCCTCATTTATCTATAGATCTTGTTTATGTTTAAGCAACCTCAGGTGATGGGCTGAGCCCCTTGCTGTTGACGGGGATTCAGAGATAAAAAGAGGTTAAGAGCTGTTATTTTACACTCTGCATGAAACCTGCATCAATATTCAGGCTGGGGAGAAACCTTCCAGAGACCGACTGGCCTCCATGTGGATTTAATCCAATTTACAGAATGCTGCCACTGACTAAGCACCAATCTTTTTGCTTTCACTCTTACAAAATAAGTGACCTCAACACAAGGTTCCTGGAACATAAAACACCTGGGCTCTTTTGCTTTCACCAGTACATTACATTACTCAGACTGGTAAACGCCAGGATTTTTACTGGAAGCTCCTTTAATGAGGTGTAGCTTTTATGGACTAGAGAATTATCTAAATCTCCAAGGTCTAAATGTTCACCCACTAATCACTATCGAACGAGAAGCTATGGAAAGGAGTCAAAGAACAGATGATGGGACATAATGAGAATTAATGATAAGGCAGGAAGGACGAAGAGACAGGACAGAGGGTGGGAAAGGGTGAAAAAAGAACCACACAGAGATATAAAGGGGGTAAAATGAAAAGTGGAAAAAAAAAAGACAAGTGGCCAGAACCTAAAAAAGAATAATTTACCTTTTACTCAACAGAGGGTAGTGAGTTTAATGAAAAAAAAAATGCTAGCCTTCAGATGTGGCACTTTTGGCCGCTGTCTACACCTTTCAGAAATAACTTTGCAAGGCAGAACAATAATAAAATCCTTAAAAAGCACTTTCAAAAAACTATAATAAAATTCCTTGTAAGAAAGAAATAATAAGAGAACACAGATAAACAGGATAAAAGTGAAATAAAAGAAAAAATGAAAAAAAAACCTATGAAAGAACCTTTGAGAAGAAATCTAAAAGTAAACCCTGCTGACGTAGCTTGCCTGAGAGTGGGCACACACTTCCACAGCTGAAGAGTCCAGACAGCAGGTTTAACAGCAAGTCAAGAATTAGTACCCATTAGCAGGGTCTCAAGCACCAGCCAGGCTCATAGGGAGTTAGCGGATTGTAGATATCCCAGAGAAGGTGTAATGTTGTCCCGTCTCTTGGTATATGTAAAAAAAACCTGGCAGCATCTTCTTGAATCTCATGCAGCCTGTGCGGATGTTTTGGCCGCTTAAACCAGAGTTAGATGAGAAGATTAATGCCATTACTGTCTGCACATTTTATATATTAAGCCACAGTAAGTAGTCTTTTTGCTTAGCTTAGCATAAAAACACAAAGAAACAATGAGCTGTTTACATGTAATCCAAACTAGACCATAATTGGCCATTTTAACGTGTGGTTTCAGAAGGATGAAATAAACGAGTTTTTCTGCTGCTGCAGGCGTAAGTGTGCCATTAATCTTGTCATCGAACATATATGGTTAATAAGCATGACTATTCAGATCCAAGGACCCACAAAAAACATGATTGGAAAGCAGAAATCGGGCTTCTCAGTGCTGTCAACCAGGCAGGAAAACAACGCAAGAAGCAGCAGTGAGAAACCTAATCTAGATATCAGCTGAGATAACAAACAAAACAAACAAACAAACAAACAAAAAATGGCAAGATATAAACAGATTGCTGGAAACTTTGGCACAAGGGTCAAAACAGGCAAGCTTGAGGTACTGACCCTGAGAACCCACTTAAACGCACCCACTTGAGACAAGGCTGGCTCGTGGAACATGTAGCTGCTCAGCAACCCTACTAATGCACGTTGAGTGGGTTTTTGATGGCAGATAATCAGACATAGTAATGGCATAAAGAATCTGATAAGTTTTCAAAATAATAGACCCTGTGCAGACTAAACTGTCAGCTTGTGAAATGCTACATTCAGCTACTCGCATGGGGCTGCCACAGCAAGTAGCTCTGCACATTTGATGGTAGATTTTTCCGCCAGATGCCCTTCCCCACACAACCCCAAAGGGATTTGCACCTCCTCGTGGGATCAAATCTGAGATCTTTCTCTTGTAAGGCAGATGTGTAAACCACTCCACTATGGAGCTCTGTGATAGCACTGCACAGGCTAATTAGTGTAGCGGTTGCACAAGAATGGGCAGGTCAGGTGACTCCGCCTGAATGGCAGAGACAGGCGCAGCAAGGTTTGAAATGACAAGAGAAATCAGTAAATGGAGACAAGTCAAACATGCTAAATGGACGTATTAAACCCCAAAATGGGGCAAAAAGCTATTTCTCCACAATTTTACATCAATCAGTGTCACATATTAAAGTCTGTGGGTAATGTAGGTTTAATGATTACACGAGATTTTGTATTGATGACCAGGGGGGGACATCAATAAAGTTTCTGCTAAATGCAAAAACACAACATACAACGGAAGACAAATCCTGAGGGTGTTTTACACTCTGAGAAGGATGTAAAGAGTATGTGAAAGCCTTATGCAATGAGTGGACCCAAACTATGATTTAAAGCTTACAGCAAGGGGCATTACTTCATCTGCACGACATTCAGGGAAAATATCTATTATATTATATATTAACTTTTATGAACTAATGGTAATAGTCAAAGCACGTCAGAAGGGTGTTAGAATCATCATTATCAAGATATTGGGTGAAATATCAGTTACATTTGACAATAAATTTTCCTGAATTATTATTTAGATGGGTTTTCAGGAACGATCAGCTGATGAGTAAATTTTGCCTTAGGTTTGCGTGAGCTGGGTCAAATTCGTGCCTCTTGAGCGATAAAATGGCTATTCTGATGTTCTTTGAGATGGTAAAGACTTTTTTCCTCATTTCTGAAGGAAGTGGAAATGTTCTTCTGGGAATTACTTTGATTTATTATAGCCCCACTTCCAAACCATTCGGTTCAATCTGCTGAGGAGGACTGTTGTGCTTTTAACTAACAATGCTATCTATAAAAGCCACAGAAGGTCTCTCTCCTACATCTGTTAGGTATTATGTCAAATTAACATTTGATTAAATGAATTTTCTGACTATGAAAGCTACAGAGAGAAAACCATTGTCTGTAAATTGAAGAAATGTAAACGTCATCCCCCCAGGGACATGCAAATAGAATAAGAGCACATACTGGCTTTTATTCATTTCTATTGGGTGACAGAGGTAATTGAATTTGGTCTGGAAACCATTAAGATTATTTATCACTGCCTTTCTTCAGAGAAAACATTGAAAGAGAGCCTCGTTTGGCTCTATATTTCTGCACGACCAGTAAAGGCCATGAAGCACATTCTGCTCACTCAGTGGGTGATTTTAAATCTCTTTTCCTGCTCGTTTTGTGTAAAAATAGAGTGTCTTAGGCTTTAAAACATACAGAAAAAGAGGCTCTCTGATCTACTTAGCGTTTGCATTCAACTACATGTTCCTGTCAAGCCAGCCAAATCCCACCTGGCCTTCAGCATCAAATGATCAATACAGGAGTTTAAATTTAGCTCATTCAACGCTTTCACAGTGACTTCATTAAGCTCTCACATACACGGCACACTGCATTTTTGACCTCATAGGTGCTGTGCTTCACCACGCAGGCAGGTGGAGGTACTTTTGAGTTCTTTCATTAGGTACAGTTCGGTCTTCAACCCCTCTATATTTATAATATATAGGAAATACTGTATCTTTATGTAGTTTTTAGTTACTTTTCAAATTAAGATTTTAAATGTTAGGAAAAAAAGACCTAAACTTTGATACATGAGATTTACCCATGCTGAACTTCATGAAATAATTATTTTTCTCTATATTTTGTAACTGCAACACCATAGCACAACACTCACCAGGACCATTTTTCCTCATTATGCCCTGTTTTCTCTTGTGCCACGTGAGTACTCATAAGCTACTGTCAGATATGCACTGCACAACTAAACGTTTCTATACTGTACATTAACCTACAGAATGCCTGATGCAGTCCTGTTGGACCTGCCAGTTCTCTAATAATAAAAATCCGTGTCGTATCCTGTTGCACCCATATGAGAATATTGCAGGTAGTGTATTAAATCCCTTGCGAGTGAGTGGGCGGCATGCTGGTGCAGTTGTTAGCACTGTTGCCTCACAGCAAGAGACCATGAATCTCCTGTGTGGAGTTTGCCTGCGTAGGTGTTGCGGCTTCCTCCCACAGCCAAGTGACATGCACGTCAGGTTAATTGATGATTCTAAATTGGCTGAGGATGCGTGGTAGATAAAGCACTGTATGAATGTGTGGCCTAATGTGGCTCTAAAGTGCTTTTAATTCTCAGTAAGACTGGAAAATCAGTGTAGAAACGCTGTCCTGGAATCTTGCTCACCAGAACCGTAGAGTTTGCCACATCCATGGACTGTATGGGTGCATAGGAAAGAAACTGATTGGCGCAAAGCAAATACTTACCACAAACACTTACCACAGACTTCTCGGGCAAACTGTTGGTATGATTCTTATTCTGAAAATTTGCTGAAGTGACACCTATCAGACCGCTGACAGCTGTGGCTGCCTGTGTCATCATCTAGCTGTATGCCAACGCTGACATGCTGCTTCATCATAACTTTAGTACACCATGAACATTTGTCTTTAGGAGTAAAGGCTGTAACCATGCTGAGGATTTTAACATTCAGCGAGCAGACACGAATCTCTTTGGGATTGCATCAGGAAGGGCATCGGGTTTAAATTATACCAAATAAAACATGCAGGCAGCGCTACCTGTTGTGGCGGCTCCTTGTGAATAAAGGAACAGCCGAAACTTCACTGTATTGGGAAACATATTCACTCGCCCATCCAAATAACTGAATTCAGGTGTTGCACTCACTTCCATGGACACAGGTGTATAAAACCAAGCACCTAGGCGTGCAGACCGCTTCTATAAATATTTCTGATAGAATGGGTTGTGTAGGATGCCACCTGTGCAATCAGTCCAGTCGTGAAATTTGTGCACTGCTCACCAGTGCACAAAGCAAGAACCATAAATACATGGATGAGTGATTTTGGTGTGGACTGGCCTGCACAGAGTCTTGACCTCAACCCGGTAGAACGCTTGGGGATGAATTAGAGCAGAGACTGTGAGCCAGGCCTACTCATCCAACATCAATGTCTGACCTCACAAATGCACTTCTGGAAGAATAGACAAAAATTCCCATAAACTCCTAAACCTTATGGAAAGGCTTCCCAGAAGACTTGAAGCTGTGATAGCGGCAAAGGGTGGGTCGGCATCATATTAAACCCAATGGATTAAGAATGGGATGTCACTCAAATTCATATGATCACTAAATTGTCAGGGCACATTTATTCTCTGAACCCCTTATAATTGTTACATCACTTCTTTAAGAAACTTTTACGTGCAATTTTTCTTTCTTTGTGAATTTACTGATGTCAAAGTTCAAGTTTTTTTGCTGCTCAAAAACCGTGTGTATGCATAAATCATTTATATCTGCTTCATCTTTAAAAATGTAATGGAGAAATAGTGGGGGGAATCTGATGGTTCAGTGAAAGGCATCATTAGTGCCATGGAGAAAGAACGTCTGCCCTTTACACAACCTCTGGGACTAGGTGACTGACATTTCTGGTAATGTCATCATATGAGCCGTGCCATTTCAATGAAGACATGGACAGATGCCACCCTGAGCCCACACCACTCTGACCACACAGGAAACTCCATGCTTTCAAATGAAAACCTTTGGAGGCAAAGTCTTACAGCCTTCTATGGAGCTACACTGTGTCCTTAAATCTCAAATGTTGAATTATTCAAATGATCAATGAGTGCAGGCGTCAACACGGAGGAGACGCAGGCAAGAACGGAGTCTGCTAGGACATCACATGGCTGCGCATGCTGAAGGTTTTAAGGGTTTCTTTCTACAGGCTCAGCTGATTCGCAAACATAGCAAGTTGCGTGTCTGAATGTCATTTACTGCTAACATTTTGCAATGTGTTGACTTCAGATGAATCACATTTGTTAACAATACATGATCTACTTTTACAGCAGTGCTTGTAATCTGACGGGAGTGAGAGCTTGCAGAGCTCTGAACTCTCTCGGCTCCCTGATAGACTGCACGCTCCCTCCTCTACTTTGTGTCTTTTGGGGGAAGGTGTTAGTTGGATATGAAGCAGACGAGCAGGCATGCAGTGTAGCAAGGGGAGCAGCGTGTTTCAGCTGAGTCCAGCGTTTTTCTCTCCTCTCCCTGATGGTTCCCAGATGTTTTTGAAGCAGACACTCTTTCTGTATTTGCTCTCTTTATACCCCCTGTCTCTTTATCCCTCCTTTCACACATTCTCCTGCGTCTTCCTTTCAATCTTTCCTCTCTTCAGGGATCGCACCCCTGACAAAAGTGCTTGCTTCACCTTGTCTGATTGTAATCACCCTTTGTCAAATAAACAGTCCTTCTCCACACTTGTTCTCTTTATTTTGCATCACTTCTTTTTCCCACCCCTGTCTTTCGTCTGTTTGCTTCTTCCACTCCCTCTCATCTTTCATTGCTCATCATTCATCTGGTCTGATTGAGGGCAACGCCGTACTTTTTCTCCTACAATGTACCTAACCTTCTTATGTTTTTGCTGTGTTTGACCGCAGAACCAAGCCCCTTAACCATCAAATGCATTGCACATGTGAAAATTGTATGATTGTAATGCACTCCAGGTCTAGCAAGGATTCAAGGTTTTTCACAAAGAATCTAAAAAAAAAAGTGTTAAAAAATAAGCAAAAGCTTTTTTGGCGATGGTACTGAAAAAAAAAAATGTGTAGAATCACCAGTCAAAATTGATAAGACTTGTACTAGGCATGCACAAAGTCACAAAACAGTATAACTTATTTCATTGAAAAATTCAGTGTCTCTGGTGTTTCATATGCAGGCTTTTAGCTAACCTCACTGGAGCACCATGCCCTGCACTTTATGGACACAGTATGCTAAGAAAAACCTGTTACACGTACCTACATATTACTACAATAACATGTACATTTTTCTGCAGCAGAAACTGCCATGAACCGGTACAACAACACAGTGTTATGTTTCAAGGTTGGCTCTCTGGGGTTAATGATGGGACAGCCGCCATGTTTGTTGGAGTTCTTCCGTAGATCTGTTCAGGATTCTTTATCTTGTCATGTCTCTGACCTTATTAGTGATGCCAGGAGCTACACTAGTCGCAATGTGCCGCACATCTGCAGTTTTTATAGGTCTACGTATGGCCTTCACGGATAGCGTTGACTCACAGGTTCTCATACCACGTACCCTAGTATGTCTGATGTGTTGTCAGATTCGGGCCTCATCTGACCCACATGCACTTGCACTTGCAACATAAGATGGAGATTCCAGAGTTTTTAGAAACAGGGGTTTTATTTCAAATTGTTAAGTAATCTAAGCTAAAAAGGGCAGCCAGGAGAGCGTGACGACACCCATCAAGAAATGTTGCCCCTGCCAAGCCAACCTCAGCCATGGTGTGTTTCGATATTAAATGCGTTGTTTCATGTGCAAAATAGCAGTAAGGTATAGAGTTAAGGTATAAAAATAGCGAGTTTTGTCATATTCCCTTTGCGCATATTCCCAGACATAATTAAGCTAATGTGCTTTTTACTCATTGATGGATGATAGCTATCTGTCATTTCTGAGCCCATAGTGTTTACCGTTGATATGATTTTCTTAACAGCCACAGATGGATTGCTGTAACAGCTAGATAAAGGTTTCACACGAGTTTGCACTGACAGACAGTGGAGTTGACTGTAAACAGTGTGATCTGTTTTGATGACGCACAACACACTGCAAGCTCATTGATATGGAGAGGGAACTGAGGGCAGGAGCTGCTTCCCCAGCATACGCATTCCTGTGATGTTGACCAAATTAACTCCAAAAGTCTGCCATTTTGTATTTAATGCAGGTAGATATGCATTAATGGGTAAAAGCCTAGAAATGATCATGCAAACAGCAATTAAATGCACTTAAGTTACTGCCTGAAACTCTGTATCCACCTCACACTTTCATTCTAATTCCCATTTCACGTCACTATCCTTCATTATCGCATTTTATGTAACCTGTAATCTCCAAAAGCATAAATGAGAAGCAGCAATGCGATGAAAGCAACCTATAGGGAGAGATTTTCCTCTTCAAACGTAAACACAAGCATGAATCTAGGCTAATTATCACACAACAGTACCTTTAATTAGATGAGTACATGCGGGTGTACTTTAGCACAATGATAACCTTTATTCCAGATTCTTCAAAACATAGTGCTCTTTATAAAAATACTCATTACAATGAACCGTGTAGGTACTTCTTCCTGCATCTATCTCTCATTATTTTTCTTTTATTTCATTTCCTTCTTTTAATGTGTTCCTATTCTACTAAAAGAGGTTTACCCTTCTCCTTCTATGTCCTCCTGCTCACTTACTCTTGCTGATTACCACCTACTGTATCAGAATCCTTTCCATAATCCCCTCCATCCCCTCTCCTCCCTCTGTCCCTCCTTTTCCTTTTTAAAAACTCTTCCACTTTATTGTTGCTCTGGCCCACGTCCCATTTTGCTCAACTAAATGATCCAAGGCATTCTCCAGGGGCTTCGACTCCTCCCTGTCCCGCCTCTCTCCTTCTGGCTCGGCATGTAAAGAGTGACGCACAGTGCTGCTGCTGGGGCGAGATAGCAGACCTGACTCTGGCTGTGACGTCATCAGGTTATTCCAAGCTGTCCTCCTGCAGAACTCAGACCAGCTTCAAATATACACACACATGAACTTGCATGCTTAGCTGCATAGAAGCACAGCTGTCGAGATTACAGCGCCTCTGTATCGCTCTCATGTTTCACACCTCCAAAACTGCACATCAGTTATCAGGGCACATGACACACTTGCATGCCTTTATACATCAGCTACATCAGTTATTTACATCCTCAATGTTCTTTTTACTTGTAACAAGCAACCACTCATTAACTGATTTTCACTTCTCTCCTTCTATGCTTGGAACAGACATGCTGCATATGCATAAATGACAATGTGTCCTACTTTATACTACAAAATATCAATTAATGAGATCTTAAAGCAGAATATTTGAGTAGGGATGTGCAACACAAGCTGAAAAAGAAAAACGGCCTTTCTTCCCTACCATTTATGTCTCATGCAGTCATTTCAATCAATTACTGATAATAGTTTTGTATCCAAAATGTCAGAAAATTGTGAAAAATTCCCATCAGTTATCCAGAACTCCATTTAACACTGTCACACACCTCAATTAATGCAACCAGTAATCAAAATCCAAACAAATAAATAATTAGTAGTGATTTAAAACAAGAGGAAAGAAGAAAACCTTTTATTTAAGAGCCTAGTACCAGTTCTATTACTCAAGCAATTAATCCTACATCCATAATTTTATTGCAGTCATTTCATAAATTTTACAAGGTCACACAATGTTTGAAAATCTCACAACTTTTTTCAGGTGCGCTAATTAGAATAAATATAAGGACTCTCCAAGTATAATTATAAAGTACTTCTTTTGCAAACAGAGTAAGAATAAAATAAAATGCGAGCAATAAATGGTAGAAAACCAAAATCACCAGTCTGTGATGCAGTTGTGCCATTAGTCAGAAAAAAAAATTAAGCACTGATAATGGAAAAATATCCCTGCCGTCAAACCATTAGTGAGGTTAATTTGGAACCAGTGAGCTCCATTGCTGCACCTTCTCCTTCAGTAATGAGAGGAGAGGTGAGCTTGGCTGTGGTGTGTTTTCACAGGTGGGCAGTAGACTCAGACTGTACATGATGGATGAATAAGGAGGTACCAACCCCTGGACAGCTGTTTGATTGAGACTCTTAACTCATGACGTGGTTATATTTGTAGTGCGCATTAGTAAGCCTACAAGTTACAAGATACATTTATCATTTTTAGGGCCTGAGCAAAAGGAAATGCAAGAGATTCTTCTTCCAAATGAAACAGAGTTTCCAGGGGCTAAAGCGTAAACCTGTGAAACTTTGTACAACTCTAATAAGTTAATTAAAAACTTTAAGAGCCATAGCCATGGGTGTGGCCAAATGGCTCAATAGCTCCACATGAGGTTTTACTTAGATATATTAAATTATACTCTAAGCCACACAAATAGCAAGCCATTTTGAATTTACTGCCATTTAATACCTTTGTATTTGAACCAACCCCTCTTCGGGAATTAACCAGAAGTTTGTGGTCATTAAAAGACTATTGCAGTGCAGAGGTACAAAAAAAAAAGCTGTTCACTGAATGACGGGGAGGTGGCAATACAATCATTAATCCCTGAAATACATCATGCGCACGTCTTTGATGTCCCATTTTTAATACCATTTTGTTACATCCTGAATTACAGTCATAGCACCTCCTAATCATCCTATTTATGTGAACGTAAGAGTGCTCTACGCACGACATATAGCAATTTACTTTGTGTGAAGCTACAGTATCTAGAAGCCTGCAGTAATATTTCCTTGACTGTGGACTCCTAGATGGACTTCTCATTTGAATTGTTTCTTCTTTATTTATTTGTGTTTCTTTGTTTCTTGATTGCTCTTTCTTTGTCTGTTAATATATTTTTTTTTAAATATTATATTTAATAGTACTGGCTGTAGAGGCTTTTATAAATAGGTCAAATAAGCCAGTAGGTCAGTTTGAAACTTTCCTAATATGCATGACTTCTAATACAAAGTTAAGCCTTTTCTGGTTCTTGGTTTTTATGACAACATTTATCCCTGAGGTACTGTCAGGAGTACGACACATCCACAGAGAGCTGCACTGGAACAGACAGCATTTTTTCTAATAAAAATTCTCAATGCCTGATTTCACATTCACAGTCAGTCTTAGAGTAAACTTTGTCCGAGCCCCAAACTGATTGGAACCTTTACAGCCAAGCACAAAAAAGGGCCACTCTTTCAATTTTCCTTTGAAGTAGAAAATCAGGCAGTGGTGAAGTTCAGTGGGTTTGGGTGGGATTCGTATGAATAAAATTGGACGGCCCACTTCTTTCCATTTCATTGAACTCAGATGAGGACATGATGCCAACTCTTAGATGTGTCGCAGAATTTGGCAATCAGAAATTATGCAGAGAAAGCCGTATTGAACAGCCTCGACTTCCAGTAGAACTGGAAGACTCAACCACCGTCAGTTTGATCATCAGATCAATTCAGATTAATCATCAGATTATTGTTTTCTTTTAAGAGTAAAGAAGGAATGTTCTGATTTTTTATGTTCTCATATTGTATACAGTTGTTCTCTAGACTGTCATCAACATCCTGTCTAGCACTTGGCTGCATGGATCCATAATCTTACCAGAAATGGGGCAGCCAGATGCAGGCAGATGTTTGGAGTGGTGTCTGGGTGTGTCCACGAAAAATGTTAGAGGATAACAGAAACGGCAGGACAGTGTAATGATGCTGGATACAAGAGGAGAGTGCTGGGATGGATGCAGCCTCTGTGCTTCCCTTTGTGTTCACTGGTTTACATCAGCCAGCCATGATGCAACGTGGCCAAGAAGAAGAAGGTCACAGAAGACATTGCAGAATCCCACTTTGAACATGAACTTTGAGCTCATAGTGGTCTCACACTCTCCTTTTATTCACTCGCTTTTAGTTTTATCTGAGCTGCGAGGAGTCACAGTTATGGTTATGTGAACAACCATATAACCTTATAAATATAAGATGTGACAGCCACATGCTGGCAAATTTGCATGAGCTACCACCCACATCTCGTCATCTTCATCAACAGACAAATAACAATATACAAGAGAAGAGAGAGAGAGAGAGAGAGAGAAGTTTCATAATTTAACACTTTCAATTAAAAAATCCTTTTGCTACTAAAATTTTGAATGAATAGACGTATATGCTTAACAACAAACCTGTTTAACATTTACTTTTTGAAATGTTTTTTTTTAATTGTTATTAAACCAACAGACTGGCTAAAGTGCTGTTATAGTTATTCAGATTTCAAGTATTTCAGGATCCCCTGATTGTTTAACTTATTTGAAAAATAATCTGCATCTGCAGTGTCACCATGTGTCACAGTGTCACCTCAAACCTGTGCAGAGGTCAAATATCAACTTGTTTGATCAACTTGTGTCAAATTGACCAAGCCTTCATTTCAAGGCTCCTCACTGGTGATCTTGGGTTTCCCGCTATGACCCAGAGACTGAACCAAGAGTTTTAAGTTGAAGAGTCTGCACTGACCAAGCTTAGTGTTGGTGCTAAAGGGGAGGAGTGTAAGCATGAACATGTTTTCTGATGTTCATAAATGTTGTGCACCATGAATTTATCGACCAGGGTCAGGCTTTTACTGCATAGTTCTATGATAACCTTCCTGTGTGGCATGCCATCTTACAGCACATTAGAAATACCGGAGTTTTTTTGGCCACACCTACACAACTGCAAGATAACTGGCTTCCTACAAGTTTGTCCTCCCTCCTAAAATGAAATGCGAACCAAGTTTCTGGTTTAACACAGCGGAGGAAATCCAGGGAGCATCACATGTCAGAGTACACATGCAAGTGGTCATCCTGCGATTTCCATGGTGTGATTTAAAATCATAGCTAAGCTGGAAGCAGTGCAGATGTGCACATGGAGTGACTTTGAAGGGGACGTCAGACAAAAATCAGGTAATACTTGAAATTCACACCTCCTACTGACTGATAAGCTCCAGTGCACTGTTTAACCTTAATTAAATATATGTATAAATTAATCTAAAACTGAATATCATGCTGTCTCTTGAACTTCAATTCAAACATCCAATTAGTTTTTTTTTTTTTTGGGGGGGGGGCAAAAATGTTATGATTTCATTCAGTAAGGGAACACCTTGTTTCCAGGAGATCTAACAAACATGTTGAAAGTGTTATCACAGTTTAATACTGTAAAATGTATCATGTAAATGGAACCGATCAGCACAGCTATCAGTGTGGAGTATCTTTAATAACACATCCCAAGGCAACAAATCCATCCAGTGGTCGACCCACGTGAAGCAAATTTCTTGCATGAACAAAACCGCTCTTCGCAAGCGCTACACCTTCAAATATGCAGCATGCATAATGTTCTGGCTATATAAATTTCTTTATTAGTACACCGCTCCGCATCATTAAGCCAACATTGGCTCAAGAAAGGTAAAAGTGAGGTAATTGGATGGGGGAAACTAACTTGAGAATGCTGTCAGACACTTTGCATATATTCATCATCTGAGAAGAAAAAGATACAAAGAGGTGATGTTGAAAACAATTAGAAGAAGAATGCTGATTTTTTAAAATTTTCTTATGAATTCTGCCAGAAAAGATTCCAGTCCATACAACAGATGAAGGTTAGTGTTCCAAGCTGGTCGTTCTCCATTGCAGTCGCTGGAGTTAAATGGTAATTTTGAATCATCCAGCTGTCCTAATGTGCGATGCAACTTGAAGTTATTGAAAAGTGATTTTATTCTCGATTTGAGTCATGAGACAAATAAGCCACATTTTTATAATGTATATATGCATGCATGTTCTTGAATGCATTGCCGTCCGAACAACATTGACTGAAAAAAGAATAGTGTGAATGGGTGAAATGAATGGGTGGAAGTAGGGACTAGCTTCCAAGACACACAAGTGTTCTTTTCATATTTCTATGCTTAGTCTTCCTGAATCCTCACATCACCAGGCAGCACAATCACTTCTTGGCATAGACATAAACAGCTGGCAAGGAGTGGTGATGGCATTCCTCTCTTTTGGGGATTTCACTCCTGCAGGCATGATAGTGTGAGTCACAGTTCATCTGACTGTAAGTCAAACTAAGGAGAGTGCAAGGGCAGAAACACAGAAATAGCAATCCCTCTGTGCCCAAATGTGCCAGTACAACCCCCCCCCCCCCCTCCTCTCTCTTATTTTTTTTAAATCATAAATTTTAT
>VUQJ01045805.1:10175-28493 GCA_015108635.1 Andinoacara biseriatus
CTCACATATTTGAACATTAATTTAAAAATAAAAAAAAAGACACAAACTTGAGGTGGGTTATCTCATTTCTGTCGACAAAGAGGAGCGACTGCTTCGCGACGTTACCTTGAGAACGTCACCCTGTGCGAGCTCAAAGGCGCTGGCAGTGATGTTGATGCCTTTTCCTGTTTGGACCTGAATGCTGTACACACATTCGTGGCTGTTGTCATAGTTCATTGGATAGTTTGGGGACAAAAGAACTCCCTCATTGTTGGAGACTGTTGAGCCGCACTCGGCTGCAAAAAAGCAAACGCACAGACAGCAGGCACAATCAGCCACACAGCAACATGCACTGCTGAAACAGATCAGGAATACATTCACTAGAATTAATGGACATTACAAAACTGATTCTTTAGCTTTTTCCTGAGGAGATAAAAGTATAATTCACACATTTTTACATAAATAAGAACGTCTCCATCCCTTTTTATTACCTTAGCATCATGAAAGTTGTTATCAACTGACATTGACATGTTATGAAACATAGATTAGACTATTAAATGATTAAAATTTGGTGTAAGAGCGTCCACTGGCCTTGCTGCCAACAGCAGAGGATTATTTAACTAGAATGAACTAGTACAGAAACAAGTACAGACTTTGAAAGAAAGGGACAGCCCAACATAGTAGTTATTTCTCTTGCAACAAAGGCACCAACACTTTCGGTCTATGTTTTTGAAACATGTGCACATGAAAACTCAATAACATGCTAGGTACACTATCACAATGACTAGATCCCTACGGTAACCTTTTAAAATGTGAATGTAATGTAACTGACATGCCCTTAAGCTTTTTTGAGTGAAAATGAGATCTCCCTAGATAGTTTTAACCCAGCAGCTCACATCAGTTAATCACAGGTCTATCTTTTTAACTGTAATTTACTTAACTGGATCCTATTCTGCTGGGTTCTTAAATGTCTCATAAAAAAAAAAAAGTTTACATCTGTGCCAAGTACATTTCAAAGCTGACACTGGCTAGCAGCATAAATTCTACAAACATACACAAAGGAAACAGAATAAAAGCAGCTGACCACGTACCCACACACCTTGGCAGAGGGGCACTCCACATGCGGCGGCCACCTCCCAGGCACACGATCTCCCTCGCCCCCTGTAGACGATACCCCGTGTTGCAGTAGTACGACAAAGAATCACCGATGCCAAACTTGGAGCCTGTGTGCCAGCCAAACTGAGGCGTTCCAGGGTCCTCACAAGGTTCAAGATCATACTCTGTAGATAAGATACCAAAACAATATGCCACAAACATATTACTAATATTCTATTCATGTTATACTTTTGAAAATAAGTCATAAGGGAGAAAACCAGTCAGTTTCTGTGTGCTTCCTTCAAAGAAGACTACATGTTCTGCCAAAGCAATACTGTAATTTGTGGGGATTACCTGTCTTGCTCAAGGACTCTTCATCAGGCCAAAAGTTTGATTCCAGGTAGTCGGGATAAAGAATGAGCTCTCTAAAAACTAGGTCATCTTCCATGAAGTATTTTTACACATGGGCTGCTGGTGGCCTTATAATTTGAGAAAATGCAGCTCAGGAGTAAGAGGAGTAAGGTCTTACTCCCATCAGCATTTCTCTCACGGTCTCTATCTGGCAGTATGGAGCACTATACAGGCCTATTGATTTCAGGCCTACTGACAACATTACAGCCGCAATCTACTGTAGGATGTAGAATGAGAGCCTTGGCAGACATTCATTAAAGGTCAAAAAAGGTTAAAAAAAAGGAATTTTAATAAGGAAATATATAGATGCTAATTGCAGGGCATGAAAGGAAACACACACACACATATTTGGAAACTACGTTTCATGAATATTCATGGCTTCATAAGATATCGTTCACTTCAGTGAACAGCAGGAAAACATTTAACCCGGATGCTCATGAAGCAGACCTCCTATCTGTCTCGCTTTTTTCTGCCTTGCTGTTCTCTGTGTGTGCTGCTCTCCCCACCCTCACTCTCGCTCCACCCTTCTCTATCAACCCTGTTCACTCAGCATCACCATCTGTCTCATCTCCTTTCTATCCCTCTATCTACCTCTCTAAACCTTGTATCTACCTCTGTCTAATTCTCCATTTCTTACCATCTATACAGGGGGCCCATTATTTCTGTACACACCCCCCCCCCCTCCTTCTGTCGTCTTCAGTCCTCAGGAGACTGGCCCACATGCAATGCTTTGATGATCATTCTCCTCACGATCAGACACCCTCTACCTGCACGACCCTGTTGTCTCTTAATTATCCTTCTCTGACTGACGCAGGCCTGAGGCATGGTCTATCTTAAGCCTGCTGACCGGCAAATCACTCCTCATGTTACTTTATGCGCACTTTAGAGAGGCTTAGCGCTTTTGATCTCATCAATGAAAGAACTGTCTCTTTCTGTGTGCCAGTGACTGCTTTTCACTTTTGCTTTCTACCCCCTTGTTTTAATTACCCTTAGTCCTCCTTTCTGCCACTGCCACACAATTCATCCTCCATCCTCTGTCAAAAGCTTTCGCACCCTACCGCTTCTCCTACCTCCGTTCCTCTGACAGACAGAGCCCACATATGGACTCATACCTGAGAAGGAAATGTTGAATCCCTGCAGCGATATGGAGAAGTCAGAAATGAAGCGTAGCTGGGCCTTGAAGTTCCCATACAGGCCAGCATTAATTGGTGCAGGCCTCTCTGAGCCAGTGAGGCGAGCCAGTGGCTGAGCGAAGCTGCCGTTTTCTGTTATCAGAAGGTAGTCATGGTGATCCTCCAGGTGGAAGGAGTGAAAAGTGAATTGGACACCTTGGAGGAGAAAATAAGAAAGTCCAGTGTTAGAGGTTTCCTGGAATATATAAAGAGTAACTGAAGGGAGCGTGTCATTCATAAATTCATGGCCACATGCATGTTTCATGCTCATCCTGACACAGTTCTGTGCAAAAGTCTTGAGCCACCCTCATTTCTTTATATTTGCTAGGAGCATGTGAAATAGGGGCAACAATTTATTGAAACATGCAAAAACAAATGGAAAGACGGTATTTTATTTAAGACAGGAACAGTTTGTGTGTCTTCAGTATAGCCTGATCTCTCTGAGGCAGCTTTCTTGACATTTCTTAAAGCAGTCTTCAGGAAGAGTTCTCCAGGCTTCCTGAAGGACATTCAAAGCTCCTCTTTGGAGCTCCTTTTGTTCCGTGATCCCTCACTGCTTCAATAATGTTGAGGTCCAGGCTCTGGGGAGGCCAATTCATGACTGATAGTGTTCATTGTGTGTTTTTTCTATCCAGGTATGCTTTTACTGCACGGGCATTGTAGTGTCATTTCCAGTTGTTGCCAATCAGACACTTTCCAGATGGTATTGTATGGTGTATAAAAAAAATCTGACCTTACTTTTCTGTGTTCATAACATCAATTTTGATAAGATTCCCAAACCCAAACTGTTTTACTGATGGCTGTAGACACTCACTGTTGACACTCACATCCAAAAAAATTGGATTCATCACTCCATAAGACTTTGGGGAAATGTGTTGGTGCAAAAAATACAATTTTATGCCTGTAAAACTGTGTAATTTTTTCACAGTTGCAGCTAAAGAAATGGGACCAAATTGTGTGTTTTTGCAACAGGCTGCTAGTTACAGTATATAGTGCCTAAAGCCACGATTCAAAATCAGTTCTTTGCTAAATTGTCTATTATATGTAGACAAAACACTGATTCAACCCTTGAGTTAGGTTAGAGTTGAGTTTTATGCTTGCATAATTCATGGGTCAGTGTTAAATGGCTTAATAATCATTCCTCTGAAAACTGAAAAAGGGCAGGTACAAAGGCTGAAATACATGGACCAAAAATGAGTGAAAAGCAGCCAATCGCCAAAGGAAAACTTGCAGAAAGCTGGCTCAATATCACTTTAAAAATTACGACAGAGTCTGTTACATTGGAAGCAAAATAGGGGTAGCTCAAGACTTCTGCACATTACTGTAAAAGGTTAAGATATGAATATGTTGTTTAAGGGCACAGGCTAAAATTCAATACTGTCACCTGAAAAGGAACCTGGTAAAACAAAGACTTGAGGAAGGCACACCCCTACTTATTCTAGCTGGCCAGTGACTGATTTACACCAGAAAACAAAACAGAACCAATAACAGAAAATCTATAAATTGCATTTGGCTTGGTGAAGGTTATGTTTTCCATCAATAAACTGCTACTGAAGTTTTAAGCAGGTAAACAAGATCTTTGTCTGTTTACTGTATAGAGAGTATATTTCTATTTTATTACAATGTAACTCAGACCCAATAACAGCATCTTCATACCATCCATGATGGCCACTTGGCTGCTTTTCAGCACCATCAGTGACAGCATTTCAAAGCCATCTGTTGAATCTGTTAGAATATGACTCTATAATGTCCTCCACAATGCTTGGCTCACTTAATAAAAAAGTCCCAAATGGCTCTAAAATAAATAACAAAGTGGAATGATTGATTGTTCTCTGTAAAACACCAATTATATTACAGAGCATAAAGGCAAATGACCAATTAATCAAGGGCAAATCTTGTGAGGAGACTTTCTAATATTGTAATACAGTAGGTACATGATGTGGTTAATAAAAAGTGGCTCGGTTACATAGCTACTATCACTAAAGAGGAATTTGTTTTGCATTGATTATCCAAAGATAAAAAGACCCAGTACAGTGATAAAATATTCATAATCTACTGAAACATATAAATTTCTTCAAGTAGAGTAAGAATGCATCTATATGTTATGTGAGACACGGGCTATGCTGAGAAAGTCTTCCAATCAAGACAGCTAAATCAGGTGACCTAACAGGTGTCTGGTCGGGTCATGCATGACCTGAGTGGCAAGTCCCAAGTTCAAATCCCATCCAATGACCATTTGCTGAATGGAATTTTTTACACTTTCTCTCAGGCACATCCTGTCCTTCTCTCTACTGTCAAAAATACATTTGCCTACATGGGACATAAGCTGCAGTCTCCCATGAAAACGGCAAATGGACTGATTTTTTTTCAGCACTTTTTTATGTTGAGCAATCAAAGTGCTTTACCCAACATGCCTTATTCCCCCATATTCATACAAACACTTCTTTCTAAGCTTAAGTGCTTTCTATCTAACATTCACACACATTCATACTCCAATAGTTGCATCTGAGAGCAACGCGGGGTTTAATGTTGTTCGATCTTACAGTGTTTCTAGGACGTCAGCGATTTGTTTTTGTAGGATTAGCAAATATTCTGAGACACTGATTCTCTAAAACACATGCAATCAACTGAATTGATCACATGATCAAAAAATGGGATGCTTATCAAGATGAGATATTTGTAAGAGTTCTTAGTTTCACAATTTTTTTTTTTTTTAATGTGTACATATACATTTGAGACTTAATACTGATTGCCTGACACTACGTGACTGGCTTTGGAATAACTTTCTGTGCCTGTTAGCTGCTGTAGAGTGGAACTATAATCAGTCAGTTGGAGGGTTTCATTGTTCCTCGATGTTGTTGGTTTGGAGTTGTGGGTGCAGTTAAGTTTGAACAAATCCAGTTATTGCTGAGACCCACGTAAGCAGTGATGTTAGTAAGGTCTCTAATCTGACTGAATACTTTTTTTGGTTACAAGTAATCTAACATTTTATTATTTGCAATCCAGTAATCAGAATAAAGGTACTTATCCAAGTCACTGCACGCTACTATTTTGTTAAATTTTCCTTAGTAAAAAGTAAAAAGTTATCTTTTTGCTTTCTTCTTGCGTCTCGGGAAGTGGCATCTGGCCAATGCAACAGTTAAGTCATGTTCTTAGCACCAGGACAATAACACCACACAGCAACACAAATGTAAACAATGGAGGGAGGCGAGAGATGCGTGTTTTCTAGCTGGAAATACAGGCAATATTTTGAGTTTGTGTCAACTAAAGATGACAATATCGAGGTTAGCTGGACACTCTGTGCTGGTGACAAAGTGCTAACTAGCTTCAAAAACACTACGTCAAATTTGAAGAAACATTAGGAGTCCCACCAGGTGGTATGATGCAGAGAGTTGCGGCTAATGCAGGAGCCCCAAACACACAAACAACAAAAGCTGGACTTATACAAAATCAGTAAGTGGGGGAGAGTTGAAGAAGTTGGTCGGACAGTATGAAGCAGAGGAAATGCTGCCCTTAAACACGGTTGACTCGCCCTCATTTCGTCGTCATTTTTATTGGGAGCGGTGCTGCCAGTGTTGTGCCAAAAAGTGATCGTCTGCCATAAAGTGATTCCGATGTATATGTGTGTTTTTATATGTCTTTGCTTATATTGGTAAATAGAGTCCAGTCAAAAGGAAATTACCTGTTTTGCAAGAAACGTCAGGAGTCAGTGTTATTGTACCTGCATTATAATCAATCCAGTGCTTTTTGGCCACTTAAAATATCTTTATAGAGCCAAGATGTTATATTTGTTGCAATTTCTGGAGCGTTCTTAGCCAGATTTCTGTTTAAAAAAGACATTTGTAATGTCAATGACAGTTTTTTCCTTGATAAAAAAAAAAAAGAATATATAAAAGTCACTTTGCTAAAACTAATTGCTGCTTCTACCTTGTGATAGAAATGCTGTTTCTCACTCAAAATGACCTGATATCCTTCATTCATTATTCGTTTTACAGAGTTTACTGTAGGTCAACAAGTCATTTACAGCCGTTTAAATACAGACGATTACTTTTTGGCAAATACCAGAAATCGCTTTTTGGCAGACAATCACCTTTTGGTACAACACCGACAGCCGATAAATGTAACTAATAAAGTAACTTAGACTCTAACTTAGTTACTTCTAAAATTAAGTAATCAGTAAAGTAAATAAGCTACTTTTTAAAGGAGTAATCAGTAATCTGATTACTTTTTTAAGGTACCTGTGCCATCAAATTGGGTAAGAAATAAAAAAATTAATGGTGATAAAAAAAAGAATGCAGATATCACAAAGAAATAATAAAGGAAAAACAAGGAAATGATGGCACAGTGCAGATAAAAAAGAAAGCACTGAGCTGCTAGTGTGAGTTATCCAGCGAAGCGTCATGTGATATCAGTGGGTACAGCACTAATTTATTAGATGCAGTTTCCTTTACGAGTTACACACAGAGATAAACCTTTAAACTTGTCATCAAAAGCTTAATGACTATAGTGTAAGCATGTGGATTGTAATTATGGTAATATTACATAGCAAAGAAAAAATTGGGGCGAAGGGTTAAACATTAAATTAAATAGTATGATTTTATGGTGTTAAAAAAATCCAGAGAAGAGAGACTGATGATAGGTCTGTGAAAAGGTAACCCAAAAGAAAATAAAGCTACGAGTTTTTGACAGCAGGACTCCATGGTAACACTCAAAAAGTAGAATAAGGCATTTCAGTGGGTCTTTTGGGAAAGCATAACAAGAAACACCATCACCAAATGTGATGATAATACAGCTAGGGCAATGTGATGAGATCAGTGTGCTTTTCAAATAATAATGAGCGATCACATAATTGATGGTAAGTGCCGTGATTACAGAATTAAA
Organism: Andinoacara biseriatus; assembly: GCA_015108635.1. Lineage (NCBI taxonomy): Eukaryota > Metazoa > Chordata > Actinopteri > Cichliformes > Cichlidae > Andinoacara > Andinoacara biseriatus. Next base: position 17,714 of record VUQJ01045805.1, read on the forward strand.
GTAATAAAACAAAGAGCAATTGGTGAATAAAACTGAGGTACATGATTTGTCTTAGCGGGTGTTCTACTTAAAAGTTAAAGCTGTTCATAATAAAAATAAAATAAATAAAAATTGTCTCCTGAGAATGTAAGATCCCATTCACACAAAGGAAACAGCGCCCAGTGGTACACAGTTTGTTCAAACTACAGGATATACCCACTGTCAACATATGTTACTGCCTAGTAACAGAAAGAGGACCCCAAAAATGAGACCATCACTAATCCAAACTCAAGAGTGCACTTCCCCCAAAAAATTAACTCACATAGTTAAAAGTATACTGGACAAATAGTTTATAAAGAACAAGTCGCACAAACACACACTCCTTCATTTACTGGAGAGCTGTAAAAGTAGCAGCTGGAGCTGCTGTATAGGACGAGCAGCAAAATAAACATAATACCCTGATACAAAAAAAAAATGAACATTACATTGCATAATATTTCCACTTATGTTTGAGCTACTTCTTTTGACGTGTCCCTTTTTCACAAAGGGTCACCACAGCAGACAACTCTGCATACTTGATTTGGTAGATTTTCCATCAGATACCCTTCCTGATACAAACCCCAAGGGTTGTGTCTCCTCCCAGCATTGAACTGGAGATCTTTTACACGTTAGGCACTGCACTGTGAAACCACCACTCACAGCCTGGCTAGCTGCCAAAAATAAGAGTTTTGTAATAAGAAGCAGCGCATTTAAATTATCTTTGCCTGATTAAATGCACATTTTGCACAGTTTATAATAATAAATCATTTTATATTCCTAGTATCTTCTGGGGAGGGGGTGTGTCCTCTTAATTTATCGTTACATAATTTGCCCATTGTTGAGAATATTAAATATGTGACTCACTGTAGAAAGGAAGAGGAAACTAAATATTGGTATATATAAAATTTCCCTCTGAACCGCCCGGGAAAGGGGATGTGGCATGTGTGTCTTCCCCAAGCTTGAGAGTTTGAGGCATCTGAGTATCTTAGCTGTTCCTAACTGCTTGCATGCATATAGAAATATATATAATGGCCTTCTCCTACCTTTTCCATGGCTGACTTCTACAGTCCATGTACAGTTTAGAGAGTTAGGATACAGCTCAGGGTAGCCAGGCGATAAGATAATCCCTCCAGGACCCCTGATATCGCCACCACATGATGCTGAATAGAAAGGGAAGATAATGAAAGATAACTGTTGCTGGAAAAAGGTAAATTGTAAATGAACCAATAAATCCTTCATCCGAAGACAGAGGAGAGGTTTACATGAATAATGCATTCGAGTCATATCACATCCTGTCCTGCTATTTTTATGAGCACCTGTAATTCTGCCAAAGCTACGCACTCCAAACCAGCCCCAGTGCCTAACATGACAATAAATTATTCATTAATTTAGCTATCCATCCAGATTTTCTTATTTCATGGGAACTTAAACTGAAAGACACCATCACAAAACATGATAATCCATTTATTTAGAGCACAAAACAACTTACAAGCATATTCAGAGGATTACAGCATCTGGATTTATGATCAGTGTGACTTCAAGGTAGAAATTTCTTCTAAAGAGAAACCGTGATCTGACTCATTTGTAGTTATTTTTAGTTAGTCATTTAAGCAATCAAGTTGTAACTGTGTAGAGTTGTTAATGAAGAGAAAGGAACAGCTCACATCACCTCAGTAATATGACTGCTTGCTGTGGACTGGTGGGGTGAGGCTTGAACTATTTGAAGGCTGACTGATGTAATTGAAAATTGGTCAAGCATGTAAACCTTTTCTTATGATGTCATTAGATTTTGTTGTTTCACATGGGTGGCAGTGGCTCAGGAGGGAGAGCGCGTCACCTACTAATTGGAAGGTTGGTGGTTTGATCCCTGGCTGCGACAGTCTGCATGCTAAAGTATCCTGAGTTGCTCCTGATGCGTTCCTCCGAGTGAAAGGGTGAATGTGACATGCACTTTGAGTGCTCATGTAAAGCAGAAAAGCACTATATAAGAACCAGCCATTTACATAAAGTTCATGAACTCAGCATGAATGAAATTTGGCAAGATTTGTGTGTGTTTTCTCTCATCTTTCATGTGCTTAGGTACGCACTCTCTGGCCTGACTACCCTGCAGGTGACTTTACAACTAAACGCATGAATACCTTTTTCAAAACAGCTATAGTTGACAAATATTAGAAGTAGGTCTCTTGTGCGTGTAGACATTTTCAAAGTAATGAATGCCAGATGATATTTTGGAGGACCACTAGGATGCCTTGAGCTCCACAGCTGCACACACCCACCCCCACTCTTATCCTCTCTCCTTCCACCCGCGGGCCCTCCAGTGAACACAACACATCAAGGACTGAATCCTTACCCACCGACTAAATTATATCAAATATTTTATTAATGAGCCAAAATTACATAAAGTCATTAAAAGTGGATGAGTATGCTTGGCAAACGATCTACTTTAGAGGCTCCATAGGCAGAGAGCCAATGCATTTGGCACCAGTCTGGCACATACCTTGGCAAAATTATGCTCCCGGATATAAAATAAATTTCCAGAACAACCACTGGTATGAAACTATAACAACATGGCACTGAATCATGTGTGCAGTATGGCACTCCCTGCCAACCGCTGCATGTATTTTATTTGTTATTTAGTTTCTGCTGAGTGATCCGCGACAAAGGGACATCATTTACGGTTTGTACACAGCAATGATCATTTTCACAAATGTTCTTCAAGTGTGATATTAATGTAAACAGTACAAAAGGCAACATTGTTCAAATACAGCCCAGAGCATTATGCGAGATAGCAAATCTACCAGAAACACGCCATGTCTCGTGCTTTGAAGTGAAGCAAAATTTGTTTCCATGTCACTTAATATCTAACACCCCAGTAAGTTTTTCACTAAAGCACTAGTTGTACTGCATAAAAGGCAGTATAACCGTCCATTTTGCTGGTCAAATCTACACTGGGCTACATGTTTACTGACGATGCTCAAGCTTTTTCTCTTGCCAAATAACGCACCTTTTTTTTTTTTAGGGCTAAGAAGAATCTACTGTTGGCAGTATCCTTTAAGTATTGTCGCTAAAAACTGACTAATTTGAAAAAAAGAAATAGTAGAAAAAAATATATTTAAAAAGATGTCAGAAATTCCATCCCAAAAACTGCATAGTTAAATAACCACTGAAATACTGAAAGAAGGAATGCATACATACCATCACAAGTGGGCAGCGGGTGGCTCCAAAAGTGGTTCTTCTCGCAAACTAGAGGTTCCTCATGGCTCAGTCTGTATCCCGGGTCACACTGGAAGGTCACAGTTGAGCCGATGGACAGGTCATGGCTTAACCTCATGCCATTTACTGGGATACCAGGATCCATACAGGAGTACGTGTCCAATGTGACCACTAGAGAAATTAAAATGAAATATTGTCTTTACCTTGGTATTTCAGTTAACTACAGTTTTATCTGATTTCTGCCCCACATCTTTTTCACATCAGCTACACAAGCTAGGTGTAGTGTCTGGTGCTGCACTGACCTACGTATAAACTAATATGTTTTTAACTAAAATAACTAAGCCACACTCTTCACTGTCTCTGTGTGCACATGTGCACCAGGTAGAAAGCAGAGGATGATCATGAAAGCGACTGGTTTTCCCATCTTGATACTAAATATAATGTGACCTTTACACTCCAGAGGTGGACTGCATTCATGAAATATGAAATGCCAGTTCTATTTTTGTATTCACTGAAATTTCTGGATCACGTTTTCTCTTTAAAATAAAAAAAAAGTGTTGATCAAACCCTTGATGGTGAAATCACAGCAACAAAAGGCAGGTCTCAGGTCGTATGCATAATATAGTAAGTAAAGCGATTTACCGTGCCTTTCGTTTACTCTTAACTTTAAAGGATCCTCTCTTATGACAAACAAAAGACGTTTCAAACAATGACAATGGCTGCGTTAGGACACAGTGGAGACTGCAGAAAAATGAACTATTGCACTCACTTCTACAATGCCTGACAGTTTCTTTCTGAATAACCTTGATAGATTTGCCAGTTTCTTTAATTTTTAAGAAAACAGGGTTTTATCATGGAGTTTCATGGAGAGAGTGAATTCATAGCATGACCTTGGTGAAGCTGTACATACACTTAATTTCCTTCCATGCTAGCAAGCTAGCGGAACACCACTTCTATTTTTCATAAAACCATATTTGCCGGATAGTTTTACTCCAACTCTCTTAATTTGCAGTAATGTAAGTTGTAAAGAGATGCCCCCATTTTCCCTGTTATTTCCAGGACTGCCATTTGGATGTCTTCCATGTAGGATCATTTTTGATGGACTAAAAGTACGCTGATTTTAACAATTAACAGCAGTTGCATAAGCAGTTGTAAGTCACTGATGAGGAATATTTTTAATATGGAAGGGTTCATTTTCCTGGAATTATGGAGACAGTTTATTATTTTATGTAAAGTTTAAAAAGTAATAAAGATATAGCTGAAAACAGGCATGTGTTTATATGTATTTAAAGGTACAACATGTATAATTGCACTCCCTGCAGTCATACAGAGCAAGACACGCACCCTCAAAGTAAGTCAAACATATAATCTGAAAAGCTTTGCCTTAGTAATATCTTAGTTATTAGGACAAGTATCGTTTGACTGCATGACCTGCAGAATTTACTTGTAGCAATATGGTGCAGTGACACAGTGTAAGAAGATTTGTAAGCTATAGATTATTGTCATTATTAACAACCTGATTGGACCTGTGTGCTAACAGGGAGATTGCTTTGCTCCTCTAAGACACTGTAGGAAACTTGCTTTCCACTACTTTCATCACACTTGGTTTTAGTAGGGAAACCTGTGAATTTTGCTTTAATATGTAGAGCATTCATTGAGCACTGCTAGCAGTAGCCTCTAGGGTGCAGGTATTTTGTGGGAAAATAATTTCCCTTCATCCCCAAGCCAATGGAGTCATGCCAAATATTCCGTACTATGTATTAAATGTTTGAGGCTACAAACAATTTTATAACATGCTGTAATTTTTATTTAACTGAATAGATCTAAGATTCCCGCACACAAAGGGAATGATGCAGTGTTTCTGTGCCTCACTTTATTCACAACATAACTCACCCTTATTTTGCACAACCAATTTTACAAATGAACTAGGCTAGTTTTCCCAGAAGTATTTCAGCAATAAGATATGTCCTAAAAGGCAATGGAAGGATCTAATATGATCTTACTGTTATTGCTTTTCGATAGCCTCATCAACAAAAGCAAAATGGACTTGAGATTGAAACGTAATAAGACAAAAGCACTTGTGGCCTGCTTTCAGTCAATAACACAGACATAATAACAACCTCTGTCTTATGAATCAAATTGGAGTGGCAGGGGTAATGGTGCTAGTGCAAACAATCGTGAAAATAAATCACACTATGTCCAGAATATTTTTCTACTCGATTTTTCAAAAACTACCATTCCATGCATAATGATGCATGCAGAGTCGCAATTCAAATTATGTGCCTTTTAGAGCTAATAGTTTGCTTCAGTCGCTCAGATTAGATTAACTTAACCTTACTCTACAACCTTGTGTTTGTAAGCATGGGGCTACCTTTGCACCAGACAAGTGGCAGTGCATTGTTAACAACAGATTTAGATAGCCAGTCAGAAAAGAGTTGCTTTCCCACACTGTCACTGTCATCTGGGATCACAGCTCCAAAGACATCAAATGCACAGTTGACAAAAAAAAGTCCTTTAACTCCACTGAATTTGCTCCTGTTTACAACACAGTGTTTGATCCCACAGACTACCTGGAAAATTTTTATTGACCACTACAAAGCATCTGTCCAGGAGTAAGACTAATTGATGTTCAACTGCTTTACTGAGCATCATCAACAACATCAGTATAATTTCACGTTTGTTTACTGCAAAAATATTTACCAGTGGTACTTTCTGAAACAGAGAGGGAAAACAAGTACTAGGAAAACATGTATGCATAAATACGGTACGGTGAGAATGACAGCACAGAGTGCACTATAAATCAAGCTAAATGAAGTTACATTAAATTAAGAACTCACAAGCAATCACAATCATAAAGAGATTAAACACAATGTCACAACTGACAAAGACAAAGCTTATGAGCTTAAAGCATAAACCTATCATAAACAGTAAACATTTACACGATAATGCAGCCTTTGATGAGAAGAATTCTGGAAGATGAAGTCAATTCAATTTAATTTTATTTATATAGCGCACCTCTCTCTGCAAATCACCACCTTATCATGGTGGAGGGGTTTGTGCATCCCAGGGATCCTAGGGGCTATGTTGTCCCAGGGCTTTTGCCCTTGGTAAGGTCTCCCAAGGCCGAGAGACCAGACAAAGAGCAATTCAGATGACTTTTATGAAAGGAAGCTCAAGGGAACAGCTTACCCTGCCCAAGATAGGGTTACTGGAGTTACCCTGGAGCCAGGCTGGGGGAATGTGGTCAAGGGAGAGGGCCTGGTGGGTGGGTCTCAGCCTGTTGCACAGCCCTTAGGATGAGACATGGACCTCCATCCTGTAAGCACACTAGGTACCATAGAGGTCAGGTCCAGTGTGTGTTGGGGGGGGGGGACCAAGGGTGGAGGCCCTGGCGGACCCATCCCCAGCTATCAAGGCTGGCAACTGGGATATGGAACGTCACCTCTCTGGTAGGGAAGTAGCTTGTTAGTGTGTGAGGTTGAGCAATACCAGCTAGATGTAGTCAGGCTCATCTCAATGCACAGCCTGGGCTCTGGAACCTGGAGACGGGCTGGACTCTTTTCCAAACTGGAGTTGCTGTGGGCAGTGGGCTGGGGTGAGTATCCTTGTATCCCCTCAGCTTGCTGCCGGATATTGGAGTTTTCACTGGTGGACAACAGGGTCATGTCTAAGATTCTTTTGATTGAGGAATGGGTCCTGACTCCATGTTTGAGCATAAGGATGTCCGTAAATGTATGTGGCACCAGGACACCCTGGGCTGCAGGTTGATGATCAACTCCGACTTCTGGCAGAACTTGTGACAGCATTCTGAGGAAGGCTGAGGACATTGAGTCTGAATAGACCACGTTCTGCACCTCTCATTGTTGAGTCCACTGCACGGAGCTGCAGCTGCAAGGTGGTTGGTGTCTGTTGTGGTGATAATCCCCAAACCAGATTGTGCACGTAGGAGATTAAGGGAACCATTAAGATGAAGGAGGAGTCCTATCTGGCTTGGTCAGTCTCTGGGATTTCAGAGGCAGCGGATGGGTACTAGCAGGCCAAGCGGCCCGCAACTCGGGAGATGGCTGAAGCAAAAACTCGGGTGTGGAAGGAGTTCAGTGAGGCCATGAAAAAAGACTTTCGAACTGCTTTGAAGCAATTCTGGCAAACCATCAGGCAGCTCAGCAGGGAAAAGTGGTGCTCTATTCATACGGTGTATAGTGCAGGTGGGATACTGTTGACTTTAAATGAGGATCGAATCGGGCACTGAAAAGAATACTTTGAGGACCTCCTTAATGTCACTGACACATATTCTGTAGCGGAAGCAGAGTCTGAAGACCAGGGGGAGAACTCTAATGCGGTGACTCTGGATTTGCAGACCGGGGTGGTGGTTCCCTTCTTCAAGAAGAGGGAACAAAGGGTGTGCAGAGGAGACCTAGAACATGCTGGAAATATTTATCTTTCTCGGCTGACCTGGGAGTGCCTCAGTTTTCCCCAGGAGAAGCAGTTTCTCTGCTTAGACTGCTGCCCCTGCGACCCATCCCCCGAATAGCAGAAAATGGCTGAATGACAAACAACAGAAGTTGCTCTCAAGGGGTTTTATATTCTAAGGCAAATACCCTACAATATTCAACAAGTGACTTTGATGAATATTGCAAGGTTTGCTTTTTACCTTAGCAAAGAGCCTTTTTTTTTTTTTTTTTAAGATTTTGATGATCCTTTATTAATCCCACAATGGAGAAATTACAGTTAATTGAACACCCGTCCCAGGAGGAGATAGGTGACTGCGGCCATGCTGCCCTCTGGAGGCATTACCGTTAACCTTTCTTAACCTTCTCACATAAACACTCCAGTTAATCTAATAACCAGTATTGTAATAATGTACAGTATGTTAATTGTGGAGATTCAAAACTAGTCAAGAGATAATCTAAAATTCACAACAGCAGCGCTGGCCTCCCCAGCTAAACGAAGTACTTATGAAAAAATGATAATCTATCACTTTTAAATTTTAATCACAGTATCCAAACTGAATTAATTTGGTCAGCGAACCCAAGCTCATTAATGCATGTTGTTATGATAATACCAGTGCTCTTGACATGTAATAGACCTGAAATTTACTCAACAAGGTTTAATCTTGACGTTTCCAAAACTTAAAAGTGTTACCAGAAAAGCTGACTAACTTAGGTCTCCAGTCCCTCTAACTGAAGCACACAGTAGTTGAAGTTTTTTTTTTTTGTTATTTAGCATCTCTAATTACAGAACTGATTGTATACCATCTCATCTAGCTTTTTTTGTTTTGAAGTAAGTACAGGCAGTAGTACTATACTCTTACCTTCGTAGAAGATCTTGAAGCCACTGTTTGATCGACTGTTATCGGTAGTAAAAAGCAGATACAGGAAGTTACTGCTACTGAACAGGAACTGAGGGACCTGGGTTCCATTAAAAGAGCCAATCAGAGGAGAGAGCAGGTTGGGACCATCGTGAACTTCCAGGAAGTCATAACTGAGTTCAGTTTGAAACCTTAGATGCAAAAAAAAAAAAAGAGAGAGAGATGGCGTTGAAGTATACATATACAATTCACTTTCAAGAGAAAAAAATGGTTGGTTGCAACTCATATTACAGCTTAGTAATAATGTGGCAATAGTAGGATAATTAGGTGGAAGCAACTCAATGCAGAAAGATATTTTGATGAGATTATGCAACCAATAGCAATCCCATGTTTCCACAGTCTGGGACTGAACTCTGTCCTCCATGATGAAAACACTCACCTCCACAGAGTGAGGTTTGTCAGAGACTACCTCCAGAATTTTGGAGAGGATAGAATGACCTTCCTGCAGTCTTGACCTCAACCCCACTGAACACTTGTGAGATCAGCTTGGTTGTGTTATTCATGCCAGAGTGACCAACACAACCACACTGGCTGACTAATGCTGGTTGAAGAATAGGATGCCACCCCAGAGCAGTGTGTGACCAAGCTGGTGACCAGCATGAGGAGGAGGTGCCAGGCCTTTGTGGCTGTGTATGGTTCTTCCACATGCTACTGAGGCCCCTGTTTCTTAAATTAATAAATTTCTAAATTGCTAATATGTCTTGTTTCTTCAGTCTTCAATCATCCAGTCCAATAAATGACACCAAACAAGAGTCAATAGCAGAATAAGCTGTTTGGCATTGGCAGAGAAGATTTGGCAAGTTTTTCATGGACGCAGCCCACATACTCAACTCTGCTGCACAACCCACAAATGCATTTTCCTTACAAATTTGGTCCGTTTTAAGGAGAAATAAACAGGCTTTCCAAAGGTATAACATTTACTGCAAGAAGCATTATTTCAACAAAAAAAATAATTGAACACAAATTTCCTTACTCTATATCTTTATATTATTACCATAATCACATATAATTTTATATTTTGCCACCCTGATTCCTGGTTATTACACATAAACTTCCACAGGTGATTCCAAGTATAACCACACAAGATATTATTTGGTTATTACTCAATATTACTTTAGTATATATATATATATATATATATATATATATATATATTTATAGTATTTATAGTATTTAAGTAGTAATAATTTGATATTTTCACATTATTACCAAGCTATAAAAGAAAGTGTTACAGAAAATTCAAGTTTGACAGAAAAAAAAAATCCTAATTTTATGGCAACGGATGAGATAATATGAACTGCATAGCGAAAATAAAAATAACTGCAGTAGTTCTTGGAAATGGAAGTGCCATCAACATTGTGTGTCTGTCAGTATTATTGACAGAAATCTGTGTGTACTAATCTTACTGATACAAGAAACTGTGTAATTGTAATGGGCACAAACCTGCGCTCGGTTTAAGTAAGGGAAGGGGAAAGAGGCTTCATTGAAAGTAGCCCTTTGAAAAAGCAATAATTATGCAACATGAATGAATCAATTTCATGATTTCACTTTTTAACATTAAGAAATATAATTTTCAAAGCAAGATTTTCATTTCCCTTTTTGTTTATTGAAGCTCTCCCAGGAAGTGAGAAAAGCGGGTAAGCAAGGATTACTCAAGGCTTTCAACATTTTTGGAAAGTAGACCCAGGTCTGTGTTCTTCCTCCTCTGACTTTCTATTTCTAACTCAGAGGTTTCCACAGCCGGAGTACATGTACATATGCATAAACTAAAGGCATGTAAGATCAGTGTTTGTGTGTGCGTAAGCACACTAGTACTCAAATCCAGCACAGCAGGGTTTTTTGTACGTCTACGTATGAGTGTGTGTCTTTGTTTCAATGGCTGAGCTGTTGCAGTGCTGTCATACAGACCTGTCAAAGCTAATCTTGATGGAGCGTCCCGGCTCAGCCTCAATGACCCACTCACAACTCAAGGAATCTTTATAGTAGCCTGGCCACCCGGGGGAGAGGATGACACCGGATGGCCCTGAGTAGTGTCCACCACAAGGAGCTGGAGGAGTAGAAGAAGTGGGAGTTTTTTGGGGACAATGAGGAAGATAAAGAGGAGAGGAGAGGAAAAGAGAGGAGAAGAGAGGAGAGGAGAGGAGAGGAGAGGAAAGGAGAGGAGAGGAGAAGAGAGGAGAG
>VUQJ01045806.1:5851-23218 GCA_015108635.1 Andinoacara biseriatus
CGCTCACGTGGAAGTTCATGTGATGTCATAAATGTTCTAAAAACAAACCAACAGCAGGATTTGCTTATTAATAAATGTATGATGTTATCATGCAGTCCTGAGCCTGAAATATACTTATTTCTGTTCAGTCTTTTTCATCCAAGATGAGAATATTGGCTTGTGGTCAGGGTTTGTCTGTCTGCACCAACATCTACATTGACCAAGAAGCACCTGGTATTTCAGTGCTATAACATCAATAGAAGATGTTATAGCACCGGAGATCCATCAAGATATCCTGCCAGCAGCTAGAAAATGCCAGACTAAAGGAGAGCACAGAGGCTCTTTTCATGGCAGCACAAGGACAAACCCTAATCCGCAGAGGCGGGAGCGTTCCCCGGATACTGTCCTGCAGGATGTAAGATGCAAACTGAGAGGCCCAACCAAGTGGCTGGGATAGTTTACAGCAGGGATCCTCGCATCCAGGCCTCGAGGGCCGGTGTCCTGCAGGTTTTAGGTGTGTCCCTGATCCAACACACCTGAATCAAATGGCTGAATTACCTCCTCAGTATGCTGTCAGGTTCTCCAGAGTCCTGCTAATGACTTCTATATTTGACTCAGGTGTGTTGAAGCAGAGACACATCTAAAACCTGCAGGACGCCGGCCCTCGAGGCCTGGAGTTGAGGATCCCTGGTTTACAGGAACATTTGTGCTATGGATTAGAAGTTCCCAAATCAAACACAGGGTGGTGCTATTTATATACACTCCCCTCCAAAGGTCTTGGAACAGTGAGGCCTGTAGAATGAAAAGACACCTCAGCTTTTACTTCCAGGTATTTCCATCTGGATCTGGATGTTAAATGTTAAACCTCATGATGGTGTAGTTAGAAAAAGACTGAACAAGTGTGGCTTGCTTGGAAGGGTTGCCAGTAGAAAGACTCTTCTCTCTAAAAGGAACGTGGCAGCGTGACTTAGGTTTGCAAAGGTGCATCTGGATAACCCGCACGTCTTCTGGATCAATGCTCTTTGGACAGACGGGACCAAAGTAGAAGTGTTTAACACGCAGGACCACATTTAGCCCAAACTGAACACAGCACATCAGACCAAACACCTCACAACACAACTGTCAGGCACGGTGGTGGGGATGTGAGGATTTAGCCTTGTTTTGCAGATGCAGGCCCTGGGCAGTCATTGAGTCGACCGTGACGCCTGAACAAGTGTAGCTTGGTCAAAATCGGGTCATGCAACAGGACAATAATCCCAGGAACACTGAAAAAGAAACAAAGCAACAAAGTTTTGCAGCCGTCCAGTCAATGTGCAGAGCTCAGCCCAGTTAAAATGCTGTGTTGAGATCTTAACAGATCTGTGCATAAGCAAATCTCTGCTAACTTTGATGAAACGTAGTAATAATAATGCGAGAGATCACACAGAATATTATTATTACTTCATGTTATTGCTGCTAAAGGTGGTTCTACGAGTGCTGGATTAATACTTAGTGTACTTAGTTTTTTACGCTGCTTCTGGCTCAGTGTGTGTTAGATAAATAATGACGCAGTGTCAAATGTCATGTGGTGCAGCTTATCACAATACCTTCACATACCGTCTCTGCTCCTGCGCTCCTCCAGGTTTCCTGCGTCATTGTATGGAGAATCTATTGTTAGACGAGACGTTTTGGCTCAATTCTTTGGAGGATGACTTTACCATCGAGGCGTCCATTCAGGAGGAAACACTTAACCTTTTCTACAAAGGCATCCTCATGCAAGAAGGTTGGCAGCAAAAATTTTGAACGGTGATCAGACGACATCATAAAATCGTGCATCTGCCCGGTAAAGCCTCGGCAGAACCGTTCTACTGTTTTCTACTGTTAACTGTTTAATTCAATTCAATTCAATTGTATTTGTAATTGTGCTGATTCCAGTTCACAACAAAAGCAACAATAATGCTGAGAACACACAGAAGCTGGCAACACTAAAAATCTTCTGTAAATCATATACAGTACAAATATAAACTCCTTCAGACAAATTGTTTGATAAACTGCAACAATGTGGTTCATTTATCTGAAGGATAAATCACTAAACTGTAAGGCACCCATAATATTACTACTACTGTTACTATTAATAATAATAATGATAACACATTAAAGAAACAGACAAAATATACAGTAAAGTGTGCCTACACCAACACACAGTCTGTACAAACACACAGTCAACAGCAACTTTCAAATAATGTAACATATATAATGAATGAAAACAGAACTGGTCCAAACAGATGAGGACAGTTGTTCAGCCTGGTTGTTATAAGCCGCTCTGAGCCGGCTCGAAGCCCACACAACTTCACAAACAGCAGATGACAGCTCGTGTTATTAGAACTGATAAAACAAGCTCAGCTATAACCCGCTGTTTCCCACGAGCCGCTGTCTGACACACAGAGGCAAACGCTACAGAAATTCTTTAGAGGTGGGTGAGCATTAAAAAGTCATTGTGCATGCAGGAGCAAACAACATCCACAAAGACTGGACCCTTATTCTGCTCACGAAAGAGACGGCTGTTCAGATATGATGGCATGCATCCACAAAAACTCAAACATCTCCTATGATATTTTCCACTCAGGTACTCTCATCGCAGCAGGTGAGATCAATCATGGTCCACTCAGTCTGACCAGTCCCACTACTACTGATGTCATCTGGGTCCTAATACCAGCCCTAATCAGCCCCACTTTTTCCAACTGCCCCCCATGTAGAGATAACAAAAGATAACAAAAATCCAACCATCTTTGATCAGTTGGACTCCTCAGTCTACAGTTCATTAATATTATAATAATTTTCCCAAACTACTTTCTCATATTAAAGTAATAATTAACAGAGCAGTCATCAGCAGTAAGCCAGTAAACAGACCTCAAAGACCCTCTGCTCTTGCACATATCAAATACACCCTGTGTCAATCCCATAATCCTCTGGGGTTAAAGGATGCCCCAGTTAACCAGAGATGGTATAGCAGCAGAACAATTGTGTTATTAGGCCAAGGAAAACCTGACCTATGATAAATAATTTACTCCATGCTTTTTCCTGAATATTTTCATCATGTTTGGTGCAGGAAGAAACAGTAAAAATTCCATATTCGCTAGCAGGAAGTGCTTGCAAGCAAAAAAAAACAAGGACAAACTTTTTTGGAGTGGTGCAAATAATTTGTGTGGCATTTTATTTTTTGACACCTGTTTGTTCTGTAAATAGTAAAATGCATTTTAATAGAAATAGTTGTATATAATTTTGTTGTTTGCTACATTTGAAGATATGTTTTTTTTAAATTTTACACTTTTTTTTATTTTATTTTACACCTTATGTTTGTATTTTCAGTTATAAAAATAGTTTGTCAAACATGTATTAAAGTCCAGTCTTTTTAAGGGCTGAGGGGGAAGTGGGTAGCTGAGCGAGCTGAGTGAGCTCACAGCCTGCTGGATGAAGCTGTTTCTCAGTCTGGTGGAGAACACAGAGGCTCCAAAGCTTTTTACGACTGTGAAAACTTTTGAAAACTTTTCGAGCTAGATGGATGACTTCAGTACAACAATGCCAACTTTTTAAATCCAAGAATTTGCTCAAATTAGGTGATAAATTGCATGACATTGAATTTTCACATATTGAAGTTCTACGAGGGTTTTCTCTTTAATGCAATATAAACTAATTTATAAGACTATAATAATAAGTGATATATATTTTTTAATGTTTATAAATATCCTTCTGAAATGGAATATTTTCCACAACACCAATAACAGATCATAGTATGACAGACATGGAAGCACCATGGAAATCTTTTTAAGCGTTATTTAAAAAGATTTCCATGGTGCTTCTGTGCCTAAACTGCCTTGGATATTCCAGATTCCAGGTCTGGATTTGTACTCTTTGCAGAGGGAGGGTTAATGCCCAATTTACTTTCAAATAAAACAAACTATCAGAGCTGTCAAACTCTTTTTCAAAGATGTTTGTAGCAGCGTAACCTTTTTATACATACATGTCATATGTGTCGTGTGAGTAACCTTAACCTGCGCTCGCTGTTAGGTTCATTGTTTGCCAGTTGCAGTGCCAGCCAGATGTTCGACAGTTCAACCTCTGGAGGAGACCTGTACTTGGAGCAGGGAGACATAGCTCAGTTTGAGCCTCCGTTCCTGGGTTCAGGGTGGACTGTCCTCTGCCTCGCTGATGGAGCACGTGGCACTGCACCTAAACCTGCTCTGGCACCAGTTATCCCTTTCCATCAGTGAGTCACATCCACATAAAGGCCTCCATGGGCCTGATACAGTCTATAGTGACTTTTGTCTGATCCCAAAGTACTAGATATGAGGTCAGATAATCCCGTCTGTCCACAGATGGTTTCTCAAATCCTGTGCAGAAAGCATTTTAGTCGGTGATGGGAAATCTATCTGTGATTTCCCTCTGCACTTCGGTGAGTGTTTGCATTATTATTTTAACTCTAGTTTCTCTCAGTTATCCCATATAGATGTCACCATCCAGCAATACTACAGAAACAGTGTCAGAGAATGGCTGTGTGGCAGGACGAGTAGGGGGCAAATGCAGGACACGAAGGCAGACAAATTTTAACTAAAAAAAAAAAAAATGCAGCTTTAATGCTGAAAGTCACAAAATACAAAACAAGGGAAACCACACAGCTTGAGAGGAGGACACATCAAAGAGCTGAGGAAAACTGAGGACTTGAATACACACACACACCCACACACACACATGCACACAAGGTAATTAGGGAGGGTGGAGACGAACTAAAGTTTGCGCCTGTCCGGTCTCACGTAGTCTCTCCTGTGTTTAGCCAGAGGAACCTGTCTGGCCACAAAGGAGTATGATGCTGAGGGCCCAGATGAGCTGAGCGTGGCACCTGGTGATCGTATCGCCATCGTGGGGCTTCTGGTGCCTTGTTTTGATTGGTTCACTGGGAGGAAGGAAGCAACAGGAGAAGTGGGTCTGGTCAAGACGTGCTTGGTGAAACCGTCCTCTGATACTTGCGAGTGAGTGCAACATCAGCTTCCACGTTAGCAACACTCATTAAATTATTTTAGGTTTAAATGACACTAGGATACCTTCTTTTCTTCTCTGTCACCACATTAGCTCTGCAGAGATTTTTCTAGATGGAGAGGATTGGATTTTCTGCAGTCGGCAAGAGGAAAAAGTCATCGAAGAAGCAGCTGCTGTATTGAAGAAAAAATCTCAGAATGACATTGAGCATAAATATGTACTAGGTAAGGCAGGAAGTAGTGTTTGCAGGGCACAGCTTTACCGATTTGTTGATTTTCGTTTTTCATTCTTTATTTAATGTCTGTCCATCTCATCAAACTGTAATCCTTCCACTGCTGCGGTTATGATTCTGTTTGATTAAATAGAGGCACAAAAACGGCTGCAACACTCACCATGTTGTCGTGGTTAAAAGAAACCCGCGTTGCTTATGACAAAGCTACACTAGTTTTGCCTCTATGAGCTTCTGCATGCAAAACATCCCCCTAGATTACAGTGGGATGGCTGTTGTGGAGGTAGGAGGAGGTAGAGCAGGTGGTGGTTCGATCCCTGGCTGCTCGAGTCTGCATGCCAAAGTACCCTTGGGCAAGATACTGAGCCCTGAGCTGTTTCTGGTGCCGTGTGAATGTTAGACAGAAAGCATTTAGGTGTTAAAAAAAGTGAATGGGTGAATGAGACTTGTTGTTTAAAGTAGTTTGAAACGTGCTATATGAGAACCAGTCCATTTGCATATAATAAGTTTATGGTAATTCTACATGAATTTCAAGACTTCTGGGTCCATAATCCAACATCTCGTTTGCTGTGGATACATGTAGTTCTCTACTTTCTACTATTTTGTATGAATAAGGGTCTAAAATTAAGTATAAAAACATATAATTTACACTGAGATTTTGCTTGGATTATTTATTTCAGAATTTTTAGCAGTTGCTGAGATCTGTGAGATTTTAAGATGTTTTCTCATTCGCGTTCTTATAACAGCTGTTGCTTAATTTTAGATATGATCACTTATCAAGCATCTGAGAAGAACATATCATGTAAGTATGAAATTAGCATTGCTTTACAAATGTGCCTCCTGTGTTTGCTGTCATCATTTTCCTCCCATTATCCTTTTGCAGCCAGCTCGTCAGGAAAGGTTGAGAGTGAGCAGACTGAATTCAAGAGAGATGTTCAGAGGTTTCTTGATCAGGAAAAAGAGGTGACCCCTCAGTGCACTATAACCAAGAATGAGACTGAACCAGGTCTGGCCACAGAGGCAAAAAGCCCCCCCTGTTTCACGGTCCAGCCAGTTGTAGAAGGGAACAACAACACCGAGAACTTCATTCCACTCCTCTCCTTTTTGGACGGGCAGGACTACAAGGCAGAGTTTGGCACTCTGTATGGACTCAGTTCTGACAACCTCGCCTCCTCCACTTTCACCGCCCACTCTGACGAGGATCAGCTGATTGCCTTTCTGGGTGTTGCCAGGGAGACAGCCAGAAAGAAACAGCTGTTCTGGTCACAGACTCGTTTGTGCTTCCTGTTGGGGAAGCTGTGTGTTGGTAGGTCAAAGTTCAGCCAAGCCCAGGTTCACTTTGAGGAAGCCCTCAGTGTCCCAAGAGAAGGCTTCAAAGACCTCAGGCTGCTGGCCAGCATCTTCTCCAACCTGGCTGCACTATATCTGTGGCAGAAAAATACAAAAAGTTTCTTTGCTGTGACAGAACGACTTGCTGCCTTGCTCATGGGAATCCCAGATTGTCTGAAGAGCTTGGAGGACAACTCTTCTCTCAAATACATGCTCAAGAAAGCGATTCTCTCTCACAACAAAATGGCAGAAGCCCGAGCTTGTCTTCTGTTGGCAAAGCAGCACTGGACCTGCGCCATGGGAGCTCAAGTTGTTCCTTATCTGGAAAGACTTCTCATTCTTTGTGATGAAGCTCAAAGAACATGGAGCATCTCTCCAACTCACGGGTACCTGGCACTGGGAAAGCTGTACAGTGAACTTGACCTTCCCCACCTCAGCGTCAGTTCAGCCAGGAGAGCTTCTCTGCTGCCCTCTGTCACACTGCCTGACTGTCTTGGCAGTCTGGAATTACTTCTGGACAGCGTCACAGAACAAGAAACCACCATTCCACCTCAGGCGGCTCCATACTTGCACCAAGCTATTGCTTTTACCGAGCTCCAACGCGGAGGGAGAAACCATTACCATACTTTGAGACACCAGCTCACTTTTTGTCTCTGCCAACTCTATTACAAACACAAAATGACAGGACGCGCCATCTACCGTATGGATGCTCTCATCAACAATCCTTCAAAGCAAGTTCATGTCTCTGTTTCGGAAAGAAACAGTGTTCTGATCTGGTTGGCGTGGCTTCACATTGACAACCAGCAGGCTGGAATTGCTTTGGATATATTGGAGTCAGTCCTGGCTTCCATGCCAGAACACTGCACAACTCCTCAGGAAGGTGAGACGCTTCTTCTGACGTATTGTGTTACAAATGGAAAAGTTCCAGAGTGTGACCGATGCTTTTCCTTTTACAGCTGTTTAACCTAAGAAATTTAATAATGTTTTCTAGTCTTCACCAAAAGAGTCACAAAAATTATATTTTAGATTTTATTTTTCCAAACAGGAAGTGGTATCATATTTTTAGCAACGTTCCATTTGTGTCATTTGACAGCAAGGAGCTGGAATAAGCAAAAATGTGTGCCTAGCGCTACAGATGCATTTTAAATATGATCACAAGCTGCCATGGTGACCCAAAACCTTAAACTGGATTATTCTGCAGTATTTCTGGCTCACTCATTACCTCAAAGATCTGTAAACATTACAGCTTTCACTCCTAGTATTTTACTGAGAGACTTTAGTTTAAAATGATGCTGTTTAAACTGCAGGACAAAAAAATGATTTAACACACAGGTATTGCATAAATGTTAAATTTGTGCAATGTAACACAAAGGTGTGGTTCTCAACATGCGTGGCGTAGCACTTCGGTGTATGGGTGATCTCCGGAGGGCAGCAGAGAGCTACCAGGCTGCAATTGACATCTGCCAGGAGTATGAGGACGTGCCAAACTGGGCTGTAGCTCAGGCCAATCTAGGTAAGAAGATCCTTCTGTGTATGATTGTTTTTATGCCAGTTCTGTTATGACTCTGTTGATTTCTCATCTCCATGAAGGGCTGCTGTGTCTGAAGGCTGGAGCCAAAACACTAGCAGAGAGGCACCTGTGCGAGGCGGTGCAGCTTTTCTCTGAGCTCAGTGAAGAAGGTAATGAGGTGATCTTTATCACTGTGCTGCTGGAGCTGGGACAGCATTATGTGAATCAACAGCAGCTGGACTATGGGAAAGGATGCTACGAATGGGCTCTGCTTCTGGCTATCAGTGCTAACCTATTGGAGTGTAAGTATGAAGGTCACATAATCCTGTAAATATGTTCTCTTTATATTCTGGCTGTCCTTTTAATATTACTCTGTCACTTTTTGCCAGGCCAGCTCAGTGCAACAAGATGTCTGTGCCACCTTTACGAGTGCAAGATTCCAAACCAGGCTCAGTGTATCATCTACAGTCAGCACCAGGTCCAGCTGCTGAGATGCAAAGGAGACAGAAGACAGGAGGGAGACATATTGGAAGCCATCAGCCAGCTCTACCTCTCTCTGGGCACAAAGAGGTGTGTGCATGTGGAATATGACATTCATTCACCTGATATGTAGTTGCAAAATACAATGTTGTGTGGTTTACAGCAGAGTGTATTCAAGTATAAAAATTAAAGCTGTGTACTGTGTGCAGTATACAAATGAAGCATACACAAGAATGGAATAAAGTCAGAAAACTTTTGGATTTTTGGGGCAGACAGGAAGTCAGCCCGGTGACCCTTACTGGATGCATGCCCTTGCT
Source organism: Andinoacara biseriatus (assembly GCA_015108635.1). Taxonomy (NCBI): domain Eukaryota; kingdom Metazoa; phylum Chordata; class Actinopteri; order Cichliformes; family Cichlidae; genus Andinoacara; species Andinoacara biseriatus. The sequence continues at coordinate 14,709 of VUQJ01045806.1, forward strand.
GGGATTTGAGAGAAGACAGTTGTGTTGCCACAAAACTATCCAGCTGATATATATATTCCTCCGACCCCTTGGGGGTTATATGTGTGCATTCCTCAAGCTCGGGTTCTCAACCAGAGGCCTGTGAGTTTGAGGGCTCTGCACAGTATGTTAGCTATTCCTGGATGCTAGGCTTGAAGTCTGCTCTTCCAGTTTGGGGGGGTAATAGGTCTTAATGCTCCCACTACCAAAATAATGAAACACCTTCAGTTGCACCAGTGAGTAAATCAATTAACTATCAAAAATCAATAGACTATTAAACATCATGTCTCTTTCTTGTAAGCCCATGTTAATCATTTATTAACTGATCAACATATTGATTTATTTTGCCATACAGAAACCTGGTTACAGCAAGGTGAATATATTAGTTTAGATGAATCAACACCCGCAAGCAGGGCTGCAGCTATTGATTATTTTAGTAATTGAGTATTCTATTAATTATTCCAGCAATTAATTGAGATATCAGATCAGAAATACATTTGTCTTATTAATGAGCAATAGTAAATATTGAAAAGAGAAAAACGCGGGTCTTTTGTTCATTGCTCATTGCAATTTATAAAATGGAAACGCTAGGATATCTTATTATTCAGCACTGATCCAGGAAAACAGGAACAGCCCCTGGTTTCTTTTCAGCACTGTAGCCAGGCTGACAAAGAGTCAGATCTTGGGGTTTTCATTGTATTTTTGTAGGATCTTTACAATATAAAGCATCCTGACATGACTGTTGTGATTTGGCGCTAGATAAATGAAACTGAATTGAAACTGAAATGAGTTTTGTTGAGCCTTTAACTGTAACTAGCAAAGACTGCATGAGTTTTTTTCCCAGATATAATTTTAATCAAAAGAGAAAAATTATTCACAGCCATCCCACAGATGTATCCTAACGTACTGCAACTCTAATAACTGCTGATACCTATCAATTGTTAACTTCAATAATGTCTTCCTCTAAACCATCAGTATGCCTTTTAGAACACATTCCTACAAGACTGCTCAAAGAATTTTCATCATTAATTATTGCTTTTTAAATATAATTATTCTGTTTTTATTAACAGGTCACGTATCACAGGCTTTAAGGTGGCAGTAATTAAAGCATTTTCTTCAGAAAGCTCTTATTTGAACCAGCAATTATTGAAAGAGTAGGAATGGTTTCTTTGAAGAGTTTAGAGTGCATCATAGCATAGAAACAGCACTAGAACGATAAGTACGAATGATGCAGGCTTGACTGTGGCTCGCACAGATTTCAAAAGTAGAATGGGAGGCAGAGCCACTGGAACCAGCTCCCACTTTGGATTCGGGAGACAAACACTGTCTTTACTTATAAGATTAGGCTTAAAACTTTCCTTTTTGATAGAGCTTATAGTTAGAGATGGATCTGGTGACGCTGATCATTAGTGATGATCAAACATCATCGTGTGTGTTGTCTCTCTCTCTTCTCTCTCCCCTCATGGCTGCGCCTGCTTCTGCCATTGCTGTCTTCCTGTTAAAAGGAAGAAACCTACTGCTGCAAAGTGCTTTCTCATAGGGGGTCATATGATTCTTGGGGTTTCTTTATAATGTGGTGCTATAAAAATAACATTTTATTACATTTAATTACCACTGGCACCATGTTGGACTGTACCATCCACATCTGCTCCAACAGTTCCTGTTACAATGATACAATGGTGTTAATCATGCCCAGTGATTCCAATAATCAGGTCAGCCTATGTACAATTAATCCAGTCCCTAAGACAAATGTTCAGGCACTGGATCTGCATGATGTCATACAGAGGGGGTAACCTAATATGGCCATCTCAGGAACACAGCTCTTTCTGTGGGCACAGCGGCCCCGTCCACCTGCTGTAGAACCTTCTGTTTGCAAGGTGCATCCTGATTTGCCTCACAGGGTTGAGGTCAAGTAAAACACATGTGACACGATTAGATGGATGTTAAAACAAACCTCCACATTAGTCAAACTTACTCTTAAGAGAAAACAAATGCAAACACCCCATAAAACGTACATCACAGTTTACACACTCACTTCCTGCTTCAAGCGTTTTTGTCGCGCAGTCAAGAATCATTTGCAGCATTTCAGGTGCACTCACTTTCCGTTTACCTTTCAAATAATGTTACGTCTGAATGATTTCAGGGCGTACCAGGAGGCTCTCGACTACACCAAAACCAGTCTGGGTATTTTCATTGACCTGGGCTGCAAGGAGAAGGAAGCATATGGCTGGCTGCAAGCCGGGAACATCTACCAGCTGCTGGGCCAGATTGAACTGGTGGACATTTATGTTCAGGTCTGAAATATGGTTTTATGGTTTTAGTCATAACACAAGGTTTTATGTGTTAATAATGACAAAATTTCACACACATGTCTCATAAAAAAAAAAAAACCTCACACAGCAGGTTGGTGAATATAGCAGGATTGCTGAATTGTTGAATATGATTTTGAATGCTGTACCAAAAAGCAGAATAACAGATTTAATTAAAATGAAGAGGACTGGTTGCTGGTTAATTGGTGATTCTAAATTGGCTGCAGGTGTGGTTGTCTCTCTGGTTTGGGCCTTTGGTGGACTGCCAACCTGCTCAGGGTGCACGCTCCTTCTCACCCTGTGAGGGTTCTGCCACATCACGATTCTTAAGTCAGATGAGCAGATATGAAAATGGACGGATGGAAGAGCAGTCTTTACTGTTTTGGTGAATCCAGCGTCGGCCCAAATGCAGCTCATTTAAAGTTATACATTGAAAGCCTGTATTTGCTGGTGTTTTCAGGCAGCTCAGGATGTGGCTTTGAGCACAGGAGACACAAGCTTCATCCTGAAGCTTCTGGAAGCTGCAGGAGACATTTTCTTCAACAGCTGCCAGGACCGAGACAAGGCTATCATCTTCTACAGGGTACTGACTATTAGATACTGTCCTATGGGCCCGTAATGGTGTACTCATGATGTTAATCTAAGCAATTCTGATGCAGATTATTTATCCATCAATCAATATCTGATCCATTATCAGATATTGATTGTATTACTGTAATTCTCCAAAAATTGGTGTAAACTAAGAGAAAAGACCACATTAAAATACATTTTAATTTCCCCAATTAAATTATATCTTCATGTTCACCACCATGTAGGACCGTGCGCTGCCCATCGCAGTGAAGAGCAGCAGCATTCGTAGCAGACTGAGGTTGTGCAACAAGCTCACTGAAGTGATGCTCTCTCTCAAGCTGTATGAGGAAGCACTGGAGTTTGCTCATATTGCAGTTGACATCAGTACGACCCTGGGTAAGCACAACCAGCACACACCGAGGGCTTTTCTCTTGGAACCTGGGATTGCACTAGCAACCTATACTTTTCTGGGAGCGCTGAGGTCATTTCTTCATCTGCAGCAGTCGGTACAGTTTAAAGTAGTGCAACAGTGGGTGTAAAGATATTAATAGTTGAATGTTCTGGCGTTTATTAATTTCTTGCAATCCTACTCATTTTCGACTGCAGTGCACATCAACCAGTGTGCTTAACATGACTGCATTCCTGCAGGTCCCCAACACTGGCTCTCTCTCTCTCTATCTCTAAATGACCAGATTACAGTTCAAAGAGCCTCTGTGAGCATCAAGATTTAAGCTCAATCTTTAAAATAGAGAGGGTGTCTGTCTCCTGAATCCAAACTGGGAGCTGGTTCCACAGGAGAGGGGCTTGAAAGCTGAAGGCTCTGCCTCCCATTCTACTCTTAAGTCTCCTCGGAACCACAGTCTGAGAGAGAAGTGCTCTATCGGGGTGATACGGTGGTGTGAGGTCTTTAAGCTAAGATGAGACCTTATTCAAGGCCTTATATGTGAGGCCTTAAAGGAGATGTATCATACAAAATCCACTTTTATAGCCCTTAAATACATTTTGTTGTGTACTTTGTGTGTGTAGGAGTGCAGGAAATGTAAATGCATTCTGTCCTGGTGCTGCATAGATAACTTTATATTCTTTTCAGGCTGTTAAGTTTTCTTTATTCCCTGTTACGTTTTCTTATCTGTTTCGGCACAGTATTTTACTAACCCACACAATTCCTTACATGCAAAAAGGAAGGCTTTAAAAGCACGTGTCCTTTAAAATGCTGCAGCATTTTGGAGCTTTTAGGACAGCCCAAGAGTAATGAATTACAATAGTGCTGCATAGAAGCAATAAATGCATGAACTGGATTTCCAGCGTCACTCTGAGATGGGCTGGATCTAATGTTAGAGATATTGCACAAATGCAAAAAAACAGTCCTACAAATTTCCATTGAAGGACATATCCTGGTTTCTCACAGTGTTACTGGAGCCCAATGAAATGCCTGGTTAGACACAGTGTTTCTAACATGTGTAGGGCTGCGTACAATAACTTCAGTTGTATCTTAATTCAGAAGGAGGAGGTCATCCAGGCCATCTCCAGGTCTCAAGCTGGGTATCATCTGCATAGCGATGAAAATGTATGAAATGCTTTCTAATAATACTGCCTAAAGGAAGCATGTATAGTATAAATATAATTGGTCCTAGCACAGAACCCTGTGGAACTCTAATTAACATCAGTGTGTCAAGAAGACTCCTCATTTGAATGAACTAATTGCACTCTATTAGATAAATATGATTCAAATCACTGCAGCGCAGTACCAATAATACCAATATTATGGTCAACAGTATCAAAGCTGCACTGAGGTCCAACAGGACAAGCACAGAGATGAGTCCACTGTCAGAGGCTGTAAGAAGATCATTTGTAACCTTCACTAATGCTGTTTCTGTGCTGTGATAAATTCTGAAACCTGACGGAAACTCTTTAAATAAACTGTTCCTCTGCAGATGATCAGTTAGCTGTTTTACAACTACTCTTTCAAGGATTTTGGAGAGAAATGGAAGGTTGGAGATTGGCCTATAATTAGCTAAGACAGCTGAAAATACATTTTTATTTTCAGTTTAATTCACTTGCTAATTAAAAATTAATTTGCCTCAGAACTATTATTCTTTTTTTTTCTCCATATCAATATAACAATAAAATCATAGGGACGTTTTTGTGGTTGAAACAATTTGGTAATGAATCTGATATCATTACAGCCATAAACAGCAGGTAGGGTTAGACTACAAAATTAGCTCCTATGTGGAGACACAACTTAAAACTGGCAGCTACTAGCACAGTTTGAAATCCTGTGCTACAGCCAAATACCTTTGTGTTTGTACATGTAGGTGAGCGTCTGAATGAGCAAGTGGCACACCATCGTCTGGCCTCTCTGTACCAGTGTCTGGAACAGTATGAACTGGCTGAGCACTATTACCTGAAGACCTTGACCCTCTGTCCCACACCTCTGCAGTTTGATGAGGAAACACTGTACTACGTCAAGGTGTACCAGACACTGGGAGACATTATATTCACTGATCTGAAGGTAATGGATTAGATGTGGGCTGTTTTCTGTGTTTTAAATCATTTAAATGGGAATTTGATGTGACCCGTGATGTAACTGAATTCAACTCTTGCTCCTGCAGGACTCTTTTGATGCTGCTGGATACTACCACCTGGCTCTAGCTGCAGCCATGGATCTGGGCAACAAAAAGTCTCAGTTGCAGCTGTGCACCCGACTCGCCACTATCTATCACAATTTCCTAATAGACCGGGAGCTCTCGCTCTTCTTTTACCAGAAGGCGAGAGGATTTGCAGCAGAGCTGAATGTGAGAAGGATAAATATCTCACCAGATCAGCAGTATAGCAGTACCTCACAGTACAAGACTACGGGACCATAGGAGAGAGATTGCATGAAGAAGACGATGTCCAGCAGATGTTATTTTTTGGTACAGAATAGTCAACTTTGGGTTAATTTTAAGGAACACGTCAAATCACATTTTTAAGGCGTTCCATATTGATAATGAAGATGCCCCTCAAATCACAGGTATCGTGAGGTGAGATGTTAAGATATTAGTGTCCTCAATACCTTTACATTGCTTTACTAATTTTGTTTTCCATTTTTTAAAATGTATTTTTCTGTTACCTTGAGGGCATCGTGCTAAAATGAGACGTCCCAGGTGCAGTAATGATCATATAATTTCAGAGAAACCAAGTTCTGCTATGGGAACGAAGCCTGTCAGAGGCATAAATCTGAAACACATCACTATAGTGATCCCTCCATTTTCTTATGCTTAATCAATTCAAGGTCACAGGGGAGCTATAACCTATTCCAGCTGTGCTACACGCAGAATCAATTTTAAGCTCATTGATTGGATGTCTGTGTCTGAGATGCATCTTGTTTGATGGTGTAGTTTTCTGCTCCCTGAAATTTATACGGCCATAGGTTCTTAACTTTCATATCATATAACCAGGTATTTAATCAATATGTGGAATAATTAATGCTACTGAAAGTGATCCAAAGCTGAGTCACTGGGACAAATTGGACTTTTACTTCCAGAATGTCCAAATTAGCTCCTCACTTTACAGCTATATGGGAACAAGTGTGAGTAGCTGTTTGTTCACTATTAAAGCACATTTAATCTAACTTTCTACTGTACACTCACTCCTCCTTTGCTTTGACATATATATAGGTACCATCATGGGCACAAACCCACTCTGCTGATAAGTGTAAATTAATAAATCATGGTTTAAGGGACATCCACAGTGCAGTGCTGTACATAGTCCTTAAACACTTTTGCCCCAGTGTGGAAGAGTGTAAAGCACACTTTACAAAAGGAATGACACTGGAAGATGACATGAAGGGAAACACTAAGGAGGGGCTAACAAACTAATTAGAACCAGGAAACTTGAACTAAGAACTAATGACTTCAGACACAAAGAAAATGCATGAAAATCAAAATGTAACAGAGTGGGGTCAGAGGTCACCAACGTTCTGCAGAGACAATCACTACAGACCTCCAAACTTCATGTGGCCTTCAGATTAGCTCAAGAACAGTGCACGGAGAGCTTCATTAATGGGTTTCCATGGCCGAGCGGCTGCATCCAAGCCTTACATCACCAAGCACAATGCAAAGCATTGGATGCAGTGGTGTAAAGCACACCGCCACTGGACTGTAGAGCAGTGGAGACGTGTTCTCTGGATTGACGAATCATGCTTCTCCACGAGGCGATCCAATGGACAAGTCTGGGTTTGGCGGTTTCTGGAACAGTACTTGTCTGACTGCATTGTGCCAAGTGTAAGGTTTGGTGGAGGGGGGGATTATGGTGTTGGGGGTGTTTTTCAGGAGCTGGGCTCGGCCCCTTAGATCCAGTGAAAGGAACACTTAATGCTTCAGCATACCAAGACATTTGGGATAATTTCATGCTCCCAACTTTGCGGAAACAGTTTGGGGATGACCCTTCCTGTTGCAACATGACTGCACCAAACAAGGTGCACTGATGAGTGAGTTTGGTGTGGAAGGACTTGACTGGCCTGCACAGAGTCCTGACCTCAACCTGATAGAACAGCTTTGGGATGGATTAGAGTGGAGACTGTGAGCCAGGCCTTCTCTCCAACATCAGTGTCTGACCTCTCAAAGAAGGAAGAATGGTTAAAAATTCCCCCAAACACTCTCCTATCCCAGCTGTCAGAGGGTAAAATCCAGGGTACACCCTGTACAGGTCACAATTGCACAATATCTCTAAAACTAGGAACATCGTGTCTCACAGTGGTGCTGATAAACTACTTCATGCAAATATTACTTCTAGGCTGGACTGAACTCGTATTATCAGGCTGTCCTGAAAGCTCCCTGAAAAGCCTTCATTTGATCCAAAATGCTGCTACTAGACAGGCAAAGAGAGAGAGAGCATGTTTCTCCCATATTGGCTTCTCTCCATTGGCTCCCTCTTAAATCCAGAAGAGAATTTAAAATCCTTCTCCTCACATACAAGGATTTGAATAATCAGGCCCCATCTTATCTTAAAGACCTCATAGTACCGTATCACCCCAAAAGAGCACTTGGCTCTTAGACTATAGGCTTACTTGTGGTTCCTAGGATACTTAAGAGTTCAATTCAATTTTATTTACATAGCACCAAATTACAGCAGTCTTCTCAAGGCATGTTATACAATAATTACAGAGAAACCCAACAATCAAAATGACCCCCTATGAGCAAGAACTTGGTGACAGCGGGAAGGAAATTACTGAAATATCTGATTTGAGTTTTCTCTGAGAAAACCCAAAGAATTGGGGCCTGAAGTAGTTCTCAGTGGTGTTGTGGGTGCATAAATGTAAACAGGAATGTTGCAAGGGGTACGGTAAATACACATGTGAAAGAACCCACGGCACACAACGAAGAAAATCCCTGCTTCGTAGGGGAAGAGAAAAAACAAACCTATATAGCAACAATGAGAAGCTGATTCAGATAAGACAGGAGTATAATTTATGTACATGAAGGGTATGAAAAGATTTGAAAAAAAAGTTATTGAAACTGAATTTTAGATTATTTGAGCAAATTATATGCACTTAAGTTATGTTACATAAATGCAGTTACTTGTGTTATATACAAAAAAAAAAAAAAAAAGAAAAAAAAAAAGAGCTTTGGA
>VUQJ01045808.1:8566-19349 GCA_015108635.1 Andinoacara biseriatus
CTGGAAGTCCCACAGGACCTTAGCTCTGTTGTTCTCAACCACCCTTGGGGGTGTGTCCCTTTTTGACCTTGGGACTTCCAGGTCACAGATGTTCCTGTATACTATGCCAGCCACTTGGTTTTGGCCTGCTAACATCTTTCACCCTGCTGTTATGTGCTGGATTGTTTCAGGGGCATCTCTGCACAGCCTGCACCTGGGGTCTTGCCTGGTGTGGTAGACCCCAACCTCTATTGATCTTGTGCTCAGAGCTTGTTCCTGTGCTGCCATGATTAGTGCCTCTGTGCTGTCTGTCAGTCCAGCTTTGTCCAGCCATTGGTAGGATTTTTCAGTGTGAGCCACTTCTTCTTTCTGCTGGTGGTACATGCCGTGGTTATGGCATTGATTGATCGATAGATATATCCATGCTTCCTCTTCCACTGAACCTTTCCAGGGTCGTGGGGGTAGGAAAACAATTTTTTAATACATAAAAAAAAAAAGACTTTGACTTCTAAACTAAACAGGAAACTAATCAAACTGTGTTTTGTTGTCTACTGGAAAACAAAGTGAACACCGCTGTAAGATATTCTGGATGCAAACTGCAGCCCAACAACACACAAGGAATAAAAGAAAGGAGCACTGATGGTAAAACGTCTCCACTAGGCTCAGAGAATACAAAATAAAAGGAAAAAGATTCTCACATTCACCTCCATCCAAACTGCATGGGTTTGAGTTTTCTCTCTGGACACAACAAAGGCAGAGAGACAAACACATTCATACTCTCTGCCTCTCACATACAAGAGCCTTTAAAGTTATCAAGGATTATCGGAAATGGACTGTAACGTGGTTTCACACTGAATGGAGCACTGAAGGACTCGTATTGAAGGAACAGGAAGCTGAGATGGAGACACAAATAAAAGGTTTTATAACAGAGGATATGACTCAGCTCATATTGACTACTAGATCAGCAATGCTTATGAAAAGTATTCAGCTCCAACTGAATCACAGTGGATGCAGTCTGTCAGATGGTGGACGGAAGACGTTCCAATACCTTTAGTCAAGTTTAAATTAGTTTAATTTAAATGGGAATTCTGATTTCTGAGAAAAGTTCTATGAAGCCTTTTGTGGCTTCAAAATAACAAATGCGATCCAGCTGTTTGAGCTGCGGACCTCACATTCTGCTGCACTGAAATGATCCTCCTATATTTTTGAATGGCAATCACGACTCAGGCTGTAACACACGGGTGCAACACCGCAGTGGAGGAGCAGAAGAGATCACGGTCAGGTCATCACTGACCGACAATATCCCGCGCCAAGGTTCAGTCCTGCTTTATTTTTCAGACTCTTCCCTGCCCACAGGTCCGCCTGCAGGAGTCTGTCCTTCCCAGCAGTGCTGATTTATTAATAAATAAATATTCTCAAATAACTCAAGGCCAGGTTCATCATTACCTGGAAGCAATTTGCCTTCAGACACATAAGCAGGAAATACTGACCCTGAAAGCATTGCCCACACACACACACACACACACACACATATACATATATAATTTTATGTTAGAGGGTTTTCAAAGTGGGGCTTGCAGCAGCATGAGTGCGACATGGAGCACAATTCCATTACTGTGCGTCTATCTGTGGCTGATGCCACGCTATGAAAGAGGGAGCCTTTCTCTTCAGTTTCATCTGCTCATTTCTGCCCACAGAGCAGACTGAACTTATGTAACACTGAAGGATTCAGCTGGTTTCATAACATGTAACAGCCATCTCTCTACTTAAAACAAACTATAAAACACCCCAAAGATGTCATTTACCAAAATGAAACATCATCCTCTGAACAGACACAAAAACATCTGATGTTTCCAGTGATGCCCCCCCCAATCAAGAGCTGCTTCCCTGAACTGGCATCAAATCATTTCTCCAGTCCTAAATTTCTTTACTGTTTAGTAGATTAATTATATTCTATGGCTAATATCACAAAATCTATACATTTTAGGAGTAAGGGTACAAGTTTAAAATGGAAAGAGTGTCCAAGGGTCCGCCCTTAGAGATTACAGGAAACATTAAGTATATACACTCACTGGCCACTTCATTAGATATACGTTGCTAGTACTGGGTCGGACTTCCAGAGCTGCTTTAATGCTTCATGGCATAGATTCATGGAAACATTCCTCAGAGATTCAGGTTCTTGTTAATGTGACAGCATCAAATAGTTGCTGCATCATAAATCTTCCGTGTCACTACATCCCAAAGGTGCCACAGTGGATCGAGACCTGGTGACTGTGTTGGCCATCTGAGTGCAGTGAACTCATTGTCCTGTTCAAGAAACCAGTTAGAGATGATCTGAGCTTTGGGACGCAGCTGCTTGGAGCACGATCGTTTGGTCATCTGGTACTAAGGGGACTAACGAAACACCACAAGCCTGAACTACTGATACAAGGCAGGACTGAATGATACTTTCATGTCGTTTACACCGAATCCTCATCCTGACACCCGAATGCTGCAGCAAAAACTGAGACTCATCAGACCAGACAATGTTTTTCCAATTTTCTTTCATCCAATTTCGGTGAGCATGTGTGAACTGTAGCCTGAGTTTCATCAGTTTCACCTCATCCTCTGTAAACCCCAGAGACGGCCGTGTGGGAAAATCCCAGCAGATCAGCAGCAGCTTCGGAAATACTCGGACCAGCCCGTCTGGCACTAACAACAACACCACATTCAAAGTCACTTCCTCATTCAGTTTGAACGTTAGCAGGTTGTTGTCTCTATATCTAAATGCGTTGAGCTGCTGCCATGTGATTGGCTGATTAAATATTTGAACAGGTATACCTGATAAACTACCCACGGGTCTCTCTGCCTGCGTCTCCACCTGTGATGCCTGTAGAGAAAAACCTCTTATCTAACTCTATTTCTCACCCAGTGGAAACACGAGGGAGCTAATCCTTTCTTAAGAAAATATGTGATTAAAAACATTCATTTAATATTAAATTAGTGGTGGGAACAATTTTAAGAATTTAGCGAAGTTGTTTGGAATCATCCCCACCACGGCACTTACTATTCTTTTCCAGAGCAAAGAAAAAACATTCAATAAATTCATTTTTTAATAAATGCCTTCACGTTAGTGTATTCAACATCCAAGCACATAACATGTTTTCAGCTTCTCAAATCCCCCGAGTGGTGCATTCATCTTGTAAACAGTCAATAATTCATTCATGAAGATGAAGACTGAGCTGAGAATTACGGGGTGCAGGTTATATACAGTATGTGACATAATGCTTCTGTAATGTGCTGCAGGGGTGGAAAAAGTGGCGGTTTTTAATGAAATGAATGAAAGTGAACAGGAGTTTGTTGGTACTGCAGAACTGCTGTTTTTATCCCATCATATGATGAATCACTGCAGTGTCCTGTGAGTTTTCTTCGATCACTACAGTTCCAACTGATAAAAGTAATGAACACAAAAAATAATTCAGCTTCAGCAACCCTCCACAAACCTTTTGTCATTTTTGATGATCCAGGCGCTGGCCTCAGGGTCCACAGATGCAAACAGCTGGCCTTCCAGCAAAGGAGGGAAACCCCGAACTCCAATGGCCACGTTGTCTGCCGTGAGCCTGAACTGCACCTGCTCTTTGGTGACGCCCTCGGGCATGCGCACGCACAGCGTGATGTCCTCAGTTGTCTGCTGCCAGAAGTAAATGGGATCTGAATTCAAAGAGGAGAGAAATGTGTGGCGCTGAAGTTAATGATCGTCCTGAGCCAGCTGTCTCCGAGTCATACATAAAACATCTGACCGAGCGCAGACAGTGAAGGAAATTACTTTTGAATATTTAGTCAACTGCAGATTGGAGACCATTAAAATAAATGGATCATCATAGCGCAAGTGGAGACAGCCACGAACGAGCTCACGGCGAAGCTATTAAGGCGATGCTCATGGCTGAATTTTAATGCATCGAATTATTAAAACCTACAAATGTTGAGTGAGACCAGTAAAGCAAACAAGCATCTATTCATTTTCATTATTTCAGCATTAGTTTTATACAAAAACTCAACTTTTTTTTTAATTAAAGAGCAGCAAAAATAATTCTAACAAAACAAATCTGTTTTTCTCTTTACGTTCTGCTATGATGGAGAAAATAGCAACAAAATTACGTATTCAGAGCTGAATGGATTCAGTTAATTTATCAACTGGTGGATTAACAGAAAGTTGTTTTTAATATAAATAATTATATCAATAAAATGCTAAACTTATTTCCTTGTTTTCAGCACTGTAGCCAGGCTGAGTCGGAGCTCTGTGGAGGAGAGTATTCCTTCCACTTTACCTAGTAATGACTTCATGGATTTCATAATCATCTCACAATGCATTAAAATCTGGCTTACCAAAGTCTGCAAGGCCAACTTAATGATTTATTGGTCAAAAATTGACAAAAAACTTTCAAATGTATCATGTATGACCTCTGACCTCTCCTGCAGGGTCAATAGATTGAAGGTCAAAGTGATAATAATATTGTATAGATCTATGTTTCCTACTGCCACTGTTTGCATTGGCAGCATATAAGATACATAAGGATTCTAAATATCACATTACTTTGGACCCCTGACCGCGTCCTCGAGGTCAAATAAGGTCAAACTGGGCCTCAGTTTAGCTCAGTGGGTGAGCAGGTGACAACATGCCACCTGGGTGGAGTGCAGTGACCCGGACTCCGACCCATTCTCTCTCCCCCGATCTTATCTTTAAAACTTTTGTTTAAAACCTTTGTTTGTATTGGCACCATTTAGGAAATGGTGCTGGTATATGGGGGTTCAAAATATCACGTTATAGTTTAAAGTATTGTCAAGAGAAAGAGAATGAGCTGCCTGGTTAGTTAGAAATATACTGTAGTAATATTATATAATAAGATATTTTATATAATAAGCTCAAGTTATTCATGTCCACTAATTTATAAATCAACACCTGTCATCCATCACCTGCTCCTACACGTTTGTGTAATCAGAGTAAACGTCTGTTGTGCTGCCTGCTCCTGATTTTTACTGCACTACAAGCTTCACAAAGTACATTAAAAAAACAAAACAAAGAAAACTAAATGAATATATTCAAATACATAAATCATTCCTATAAAAGTGAAGAGTGTCAGAGAGCGAGCGGCTTTGGCAGAGGTTTGCTTATCGTTAGCCCGTGAGGATGAAATCTAATAAATTAGCTCGCTTAAATTTACTGCACTGTTCACCTGCCAAACCAGCAATTTTGATATGGATTCAAGCCAGGAGCTCAATCATGATTTCTTCGATGCCTCGATATTGCTGTGCTTTTTATTAATGAAGTGCTGCTTCTAGTTGAATAAAAAAAATAAAAAAAAAGCATTCATCCATTTTATTCTGCTTACCCAATATAAAATATTTATGTATATCGAGTGTGGCGTAACATGAGGAAGCTGAGGTACTCCTGACGACCACATTCCCGCTCCGGTCTGTTCTCAGCCAAGTTTCTGCTGCCTCTGACTCAGCACACATTGAATCTTTGTATTTTCCTTTCAGCTGATGACGACGCCGGCGCTGTGCGCCGCACTATAATGAAACGCATCGTGAGTCCTCAAAGGGAAAGTCGGCCTCTACGCGTTACCAATCATCATCAGAACAGATGCACCCCGAATAAAGCCGAAGTCATAAAGAGGCGGTGTTTGTTAAAAGCCTTGTTGGAGAATAGATGAACAGCAGGCCTCGTGTCATTCTTTAGATTCTCTCTAAAATTGCACAGATGCTTGATAAAAATGACTTTGACTTCCAAGAGCATAATCATAAATTAGTCAAACAATCCCATCATAAATCTGTTTGCAGCCTTGTGCTTCAATGGTGTTTTCAAGATTGAGCTGGAGGTTGTTCACTGATAAATATTTCTAAAATAAAGCCCCTTTGAGTCCTCCTTGCATCAACCAAAAGCCCTTTTCATCTGTTGCTGAGCCGACAGGAGATTTACACAATATTTTCTTTCAGGCTGCAGCTTTTATCCTGTTTTCTGTGTTACTTCAGGTCAAAGGTTTCCAATTTTCTGCAATGCAGCGGCCGGGTATTTAAAAAGCAGCGAAATACAGCAGTCTGATCACAGAGTCCACCTCATTCCACTTACTGTGAAAACTAATAAATGAGGGGCGGAACAATATCAGTCTTCCACCACATGGTTATTTTAGCAAAATATCAATATCTAAAAAATGAGAACAAAACAAAAACAGCAGCAGCTCCAAAGTGCTTTGCAGAAAGCAAATATGCTGCAAAAGCTGAAGAAAGAAATACCATAAAGGCAGGTTCTTATAAACGTTTTTCAGAATGTGGCTCAAAGCTGAGCTGACAGTAATGGACAGGGCAGCTCCTCAGCATGGGAGCTAAAACAGTAAAAGCCCGTCAGTGCTGAGCGTGCACGGTGGGACGTTTAAGAGCAGCTGAGTGGTCCTGGTTCAGAGACAGAAGAGCCTGTAATGCCATAAAATGCTTTCAGTGTCCTCAGAAGTCTTTAATGTCTGAATTGTAAAGGCAGCCACTGCAGGTCAGTTAAAAATTGGGAAAAATGCTAAATACTGTATATGTTAAAAGTCTGACTTCTTAATTTTGATGCACGTTTTGTCTCTGATTTGAAGGTTAAGGTGAAGCTCCTATAATGGCAACGTAAGTCAGTTTCCAGGTAGAGAGTCTCGCTCCCATCTCTCTCTCTCCTCCCACTTCTTTCATGGAGTTTATGGTCAGTAGAAATCAGTGTTAAGGAATCATAACACCACCTACTACACTGAAGTGTCAAACAGCAAGTTACTGCCAGTGCATAGTTAATAATAAATATTTTACCTTAAAAAAAACAAAAAAAACAATACTAACAGTACTTTGTGTCTCTTGTCACGTCTCACATGAATTGTTGGCCGTTTCATTCATTACTGGCTTTATTCAACCATGTGATTAATCTTTGACTGACTGGAAAGAAAATTAACCAACGTTTACACAAAAATTAGAGTCAAATACAAACAAATAAATGAAAATATGCAAAGCAGAACACCTTTACGGTTGACTCTTTGGAGGCACCTGACATGTAGATACCACAGAAAAATGCTTCAGTCAGTATCAATGATGTCATTGTTTTGGGTTTTTTGGCAATACTTTCTTATTTAGTGTCAGACTTTAAGTGCTATTGGTATGTAATTTTGTAGAGGTGCAATCCCAGTCCATCTTCTCAACCACCTTCAGATCACTTTAAAAACAGTTGCTCTTTTTTAAAATCCCTCTCTGAAGATCCCGTTCTGACATGGACCTCAAACATTAGCTTTTGCTTCAACATGAACCCAGTTTCAAGAGGGGGACCATCTCTAGCAGTGAGGGCTGGGTCTCCGGCCATGGCCAGGTTTCAGTCTCTAAGCTGGAAGTAAATCCAGGATCATGTGTTGGTGACATACACTGGAGATTCATCACCTAAAGTGAGACTGTCAATGCAGAGCTGTCTGTAGTGTCTGAGCGAGTTCATTCGGATCTACAGAAACTTCTGGCTAGATTTGCTTCCATGAGATTTGACCCAATCTCCAAAACTGAAAATCAAGTTCAAAGACTGCTTGACAAGCTGACGGAGATCCAGTGTGCACTGGAAGGAAGCTGGAACAGGACTTCAGGGATCGATCTAAAAAAGTGGTCCAGAGGTGCACAGGAAGAAGATCTTGGAGGTGAGAACAGACAAAATTTAATCTGGTTCCTGAGTTTTACTGGCTCTCCAGAACTTTTTGATCACACTTAATGAAATAATGATTAGAACTGCATAATTCATTTTTTCTAGCTGAAGATTCAGAAACACAAGTAAAAGTGTTTTATTACCACAACAGTTAAATTAAAGATGCTTTGATGTAAACAACTCTTGGAACAACCGAAGAGAAGCAAAAGATGTTTAAACGAACGAGAAGAGAGAGATTAGCGTGAGCTAAATCATGTACTACATGCACAGACATCTCTGCACCAACCTCCTCATCTACAGCAATTGTTGTAAATAACACACGCTGATTATTGCCAAAGCCGGAGCACTTAAATTGGTGCAGCTATGCGGCATCAAACCCACAGACCTGCTCCAGGTTTGGCGCCGATATGAGACGCTAAGAAATGTTCGTTATCACCTTTTGTTGTCAACTGCATCAACAAAGAAACCAGAGAGGCGGGAGGAGACCTGCCAAATCATCCATTTCAATCTTTAAATCTTCTGAGCTAAGAGTTTTTCTTTATTTTTATTGGAACTCAGCCAGCTGAAGTTTAAAATAATCCAGCTATAAATGATTCAAGTGTGCGATTTTGGTGTCCTGGTATCAAAATACTCGTTGTTTCCACCCACTCGTGAACACATTCCCTGTCTCAACAGTCTATATACTCTCCACAGCACAGCACCAAGTCACCTCCATCTTTTCTGCTCCCTTTCTCATCACTTACAAGCTTCTTTGAAGACGTCTCCTCTCTTGACATCTAATCCATTCCCTTCTCTTCGAAGGAGGAGAAAGGAAGAGTGCTGATAAAAGGATTGCCTGAAAAGCTGCCATTACTCTGCTGCTTCTGCACCATCAACACACACCTTGCCCTCTCTGGGTCATGTTCTTTATATATATATATATTTTCAAAGAGAAGGAAGCTGTTTTTCTCCTTGTTTGGAGGTTGTGAGTATAACTGAGTTTAAAAACAAGAAAAGATGGATATGAATGTTCAGTTCAGTCAATGTTTTTTACTGTAAAGTGGGCCCATTATACGATCCTTATTTTCTGTTGTATATACATTGATGGATTCTCATACAGAACATGGACAAAATTTCACATAATGAGGGCAGCATGTGAACAAATAATCCCTGAGAGCCAAAAGATGAGATTTCAGACTGCTGTGAACACACAGTTACTCTCGGCTCTGTATGATGTCAAAGGGAAGGGATCAAATGTTAGACTGACTTTATCATAAAGTCTTCTGTCCAGTCTCATCTGGATCTGTTCATCAGATGTCACATATTGCATAATCTCACTGGTCTCTTTGGGGGTGTCCTCTTCCCTATAGTTACCGTCTGCCTGTCTTTCTACATCCATCGATGAGCTTATGTATCCTTCTGTTTTCACCGACACCAGACTGATTTTTCCACATTTCAACAAATGTTGAAGGGCTTTTTAGAATGCTTTCAAAAAACGTTCCTACTTTTCGTTACAGCAACTCTTGAGGTGGAATTTTATCGTGTGTGTCTCAATCAAAAAACTTTAAATATCAATATGACACTTCTGACCATTCAGCTTCTCCGTACTGGCTGTCTTGCATGAAATATGCTTTAGTAAAAGACTGAATTTAAACCACATCATGCAAAATGCAATAATTTTGCATAATGTGCAAAATTATTGCATTTTGCATTTATGCATTATTGCAAAATGCATAAAATTGCAAAATGTGCAAAATTATGAAATAAAGTCACAGGACATTTTATTAGGTATACCTTGGGTTGGACCTCCTTTTGCCTTCAGAACTGCCTTAATTCGTCATAGTACTCATTTAACAAGGTGCACAACACCGTGATTCTCCCGTTCGACCACATCCCAAAGGTGCTCAGATTCAGACCTGCTGGCTGCGGATGCCATCTGAGCACAAGTCATATTCACGAAATCAGCTTGAGATGATCTGAGCTTTGTGACGTTGCGGGTTATCCTGATCAAACCGCCATCGGGATCAAGAAATGCTCAGCAGCAATACTCAGGCAGGCTGTGGAGTTTAAAAGAGTTTATTCATAAATCACCTTTCTTCCACCATTCTGATTGTCGGTTTGACCATGCGCTTACTGCCATGTGACTGGCTCATTAATTAACAGGTGTACCTAACAAAGTGCCCGGTGAGTGTATTTCCTCACTTGGAGAAAAACAGTGGAGCGTCGTTCTGTCAATGAAGCTTCTGATGTTACAGGAAAACAAATGAAATGCTGAACTGTTCCTTTAATGAATTAAAAATAAATGATTGGTCATTTTTATAATAATTTAAAAGTCCTTCACTGAGTGGATCCCGAATACCAAAAACACTTTCCAGTGTCTAAAATGTGAGAACATGCAGCCTGTTGAGCAGTATGAAGACAGGCATGATTCTAATAAAAATATTAATGACTAGTATCATATACTGCAGGCCTAAACCAAGACATCCAAAAATCACTCACACTGCAGAATTAACTGAACAGACATTTTAGTCAAGAAAGTAAGAGAGCAAAAATATGCTGAAGGCGTCTCAGTATCAACAAGAACAAATGGCCTGGAAACACATCTGTGTACACAGACACAGATCACATGACCCGACAGAGACCCCGGTCTGATTGTTTCTATGGCGACAACTGAACGAGTCAGTCTCAGCAGCTCAGGAAGGTAATGAGCGAAAGAAGTTGACGTGACGAGCAAAATCAACCTCCTAATGAATCTTAAGCAGAAACGGTCCAATCGACGAAAAGGTTGGAGTCACGTGTGTCGTGGTGGGAGGCAGGACTGCAGGACTTAACAAGACAAAGAGTCAAAAATAAAAATGCATCACTATAAATAAGATGTCAAATTCTCTTTTGGTGTTTTCCTCAAAGTCTGAAGCAGGAGCGGCACTCTGCACACATCCTTCTGACAGAGATCACCAGGGTCACAAATCAACAATGTTCCTGCAGCTTTGCAAAGAGCTACAGATAACAAACTTATAATAATTACATGCAGAGGAGCATCGCTGCTTTCTGCACAGAATGAGGAAAGTCCATCTCCCCCCACCCAGCTTCATCCCCTTTTTACAGAAGGCCTGTCAAAAGCATCCTGAGCAGCTGCATCACTAC
>VUQJ01045809.1:9412-24665 GCA_015108635.1 Andinoacara biseriatus
GATTAAAAAAAAAAAACAGAAACAAAATAAACCAACACACTGGTATCTGCATGGGTCCAGACTTTCACAACTATTGCATCCCTAAATATAGATTATATGGACAAACGTATTGCACCACACCCCTTAACCTCAGGTGAATTCAGGCTGCGCAGTCTCCCTTTACAATCATTTATGAGCATGGGATTGTAATTGGACGTCACTGTTGCAACAAGTCAGCTTGTGAAATTCCCTCCTACCTAGATGTTCCACGATCAGTTGTAAGCTGTATTATTGCAAAATGGAAGTATTTAGAAATCACAGGAACCACACAAAGTTACAGAGCCAAGTGCCAAAAGTCGCCAACACTCTGCTGACTCAATAACTGCAGTGCTCCAAACCTTCTCTGGCATTAGCATCAGCACAAAAAAACTGCGCTCCGAGAGCTCCATGGCCACAGAGCTCCTGTAGTGTAATGCATAGTGAAAAAAAGAAATATCTGACCTACTGCCCACAAAGTTGCATGGCTGAGCAAAAAAACAAAAAAAAACAAAAAAAACCATTAAATCCCTTTAGTAAAATCATCTTATAAGAAAACAGAAAACATTTCTTCTTTGATTGGACAGATTTATCGGCAGCCTCTGATATCACTGCTGCTCATATTTTATTCTTTACTTATATTTATCTGAGACAGGGAACGTGTGCAACCGCCACCCAAAATCGGAGTAATTTCAAGCAGACATGCACTGAATTAAAAATTAGCAGAGCTCATCTCCAGTCAGAACCAAAACATAGTTAGCTGTGTTCAGCTACAACATGGCAGACAGACAGAACCTCCTTCCTCGATATCTCTAACGGGCCCCAAATTACACACTGAAATGGAAAAACTCTGTTGTGCCATTTAATTACTGGTTTCGCTATAGCATTCTTTTTTTTCTTGCATTGTTTTCTCATAACTTTATTATGGTTATTTCTTTTGTTTTTCAATGTTTTAATGCATTTCTTTTGATTGTTTAAAGTACTTTACACAAACTTGTGTTTGAAATTAATACATTTCTGCTGCCTTCCCTCCTTCTTCTTCTTCTTCTTCTTCTTCTTTTGGTTGCTCAGCGAATCATCTGCCTCCATTCTCATCCTAGCCTTAGCATCCTCTTCTGTCACACCAACCCTCTCTAACATCTTCCTTCACCACATCCAGGATTCTTCTCTGAGGTTTTCCTCCTTCCTTCAGCCTGGCAGCTCCATATTCTACAACCTTTGCCCACTATATCCACTATCCCTCCTCTAAACATGTCCAGACTATATCAACCTTGCCTCCATGTATTTTTAATACAGAGACCTTCAGATTAAAATAAAATCAAAGCAACTCACAGGTGACGATGTGAACTTTCAGAGAGAAATCTAAAACTCTGAAACATGATTAGAAATGTCCTCAGTGAACAAAGATCTGCATTAAACAGCTCTGGATTTGCTGTCGTGGCAGGAACACAGTTAAGCATTACGACAAATGCTGGATTTTTAGGGGGAATGAAAAGCTTTATGTAGATTTTATTTTTAGCAGCTCAGCTATTGTCTATACTCTAATGCTACATGTGCTGCAGATAGTGTAACAAACAGCGGAGTTGGAGCCGCTCTACTGGACAAACTATGTGATTACACCATTTCTACATTAGCCCAAGTATTTCTTTTTCTGTATTATGTTGTGTAAAAATAAATAAATAAATACATGCAAAATATCAACTGTCCAATAAACTGATCTGGTTTCAGTTTTAAGCTTTCAAAAAAAATGTCAACTCTTCCCGTTTCTTCCCATAATCTCAGTTACCAGCCATGTGTTGCTTTTAGCTTTTGTGTTTCTGTTAATACTGAGTTTTATCTTGCAGACATTTTAGTAATTTGATTAAACAAGACGATATAAAACACATGCAGACAGTGAATCATTTTTTTTCTGTCTCCCACCCTCTCATCTCTCAGTAACTACTCATTATCTTTCTCCTCCTCTTCCTCCCTGCTTCTCTCTCCCTCTGTGTTTGTTTCCCGGCTCCTCCCTCAGTTCGGCCAGGCCCTCCCTCTGTTTCTCTGCTAACAAGTGTCTGTTCTCAGCTCAGCTGTCTCACATTTTCATCAAACACACCCCGAGAGGAGCAGCATTTTACCTCGTTACAGGTAAGATCGACTTGCATAATCGTTGCATCTCAGCACTTAATGATACAACTTTGTGCTGCAGCAAGACTTTGTCTTTGCATTGTTTGCACAAGAAATGCTCAATGGATTTTTGAACTTTATGAAACTTATTTTTGTGAAATTGAAAAAATAAATGTAATGGAGTAAAAACAGCACTGTGGACGTGCAGTTAAGAGGCCGCATTTTAAAGTAAAAGAAATATCCTGTTATTTTCACAGTTAGGAAGAGATTGTGGCACTGACTCTTCCTGAGCATCAGTAGGAATGTTGTCCGATAGGAAATAACTCCTATTCCGTATCTAAAAATACCTTCAAGCAAACTTCCACGTGAACACAGATTAAAAAAATGCTCCTGACATATTTTGGCACAGGTAAATGTATTATTAGAAATCATTAACTGTACAAAAATCTTTGGTTGCCTGAGGTCAGGGTTATTAACAGTGTTGTTGTAAATACAAAACAAATTGACAGGAATTTCCTGTTTATCCACAGCGATCTAGTAGATTACTGCATTTCTCTGTGTATGACAGCACTAGCCTGATGTTTCTGAAACATCACATGATGTGTTCGCCATTAAACTACTTTGAATTTCTGAAACCCAGATCTGATATTGATGTGGTGCTTACATAGAGCCTGACATCATTTTATCTGAGTAAGTTGGTTCAGTGCTATCTGAATGATGCTAGCAGGCACTTTGCATTTTACAATAAGGTCTGAACAGCTCTTGTGATATCCTGTCAAGCCAGCAGGCTGAAACTGGAAAAGAGAAAAATAAGAGGAATATATCAGAGAAAACTGGTGCTTCTCCTTTTATAGGTATTGTTATATCTAGCCTCAAGTGCTGCAGAAGGCTTCTGTTGGCTGACTAAGAATGATCTAAACATTATGTATACAATAAATGAGAAATGTACACAAGCAGCTCTCCTCTGCATTTGCAGCATGCCTTTAGGGGGAGGAAATAAGTGTGGCTGCTGCCAGAAAACCGTCTACTTCGCTGAGGAAGTGCAGTGCGAGGGGAAGAGCTGGCATAAATCCTGTTTTCGGTGCAGTAAGTATTGAAATTTAGGATAATCCGCTTTATTTGTTCAACAACTTCTTTAAATCATAAGAAGCGCCGGGAAGGAATGCAGAGTATTTGGCATCAGCGGAGGAAAGTGAGCATCCACAGGTTTTCACTAAGACATCTCGGTCCTTATTTGGATCCACTGGAAACATGTGACAAATAGTTGGTTTTCCTTATATGGGGAAGGAAGGTACACACACACACACACACACACTCACCCTCCAACACTGAGGAGTATTTATCTGAGACAGCCACTGTGGTATACACGGTTTCTTCTGTCACACAGTTCGTTGTGATGCCACAGCTTAAAAATATGTTGACTTGCTGTGGATGACTGCTTTTGAAAGGAAAACTCATGCTGTAGATGCTTGAGAACTAACAAAAGAGACCTAATTGTAGATTTGTTTTTCTGCCTTTATCTCGGTTTTAAGTGGTATGCAAGAAAAACTTGGACAGCACAACTGTGGCTGTTCATGTGGACGAGATCTACTGCAAGTCCTGCTATGGTAAGAAATATGGGCCAAAAGGCTATGGCTACGGAGGTGGAGCCGGCACACTGAGTATGGACACAGGAGAGGGTCTTGGAATCAAGCCTGAAGTGTGAGTAAAACATGACTTCCTCCTTTTGTTTAATTGCCGAAACTAGTGCTCAGATATATAACAAAGAACTCTTGCTTAACCCATTCTACCAACGCCCTCGGTGAATTTGATCTTAGTGCCATATGAAAGCCCCTTCCCCCCCCTCTTGACAGACAAGCGACTCATCAACCTACAAATAACCCCAACACCTCCAAATTTGCTCAGAAAGCAGGAGGCTCCGACGTGTGTCCTCGCTGTGGGAAGACGGTGTACGCAGCAGAGAAGGTTATCGGGGGAGGCAATGTAAGAAAGAACACAACTGTATATATAATCTATATTAAAAATAAAAGTTGATGATTTGCCAGTTTTTGGTTGTTTTTTCAACAACTCGTCTAGAAATAAATCTTTTGTTTTATCTCCCTTCAGTCATGGCACAAGAGCTGCTTTCGATGCGCCAAGTGTGGAAAAGGGCTGGAGTCCACAACCCTGGCTGATAGAGACGGGGAGATCTACTGTAAAGGTCTGCGTACATCAGCTACAACTGAAAAAAAACGAGGGGCTAATTGCTTTTAAAATGATGCTTCAAAAAACACACACACTATCCCCTGGTTCACACATGAGAATTCACCCCCCCCTCCCTTCTGTAAGCCTTTTTTTACCATCTTTAGTGACATGTAACCTGTTAAAAAAATATATTTTAGATCACATTGAGTTTAAACTACATGTCCGACGCTTGAGACACTTTTTGCATTTGTTTTCATTTAAATTTGAGCAATATTTATACATTTGCTTGTGTTTTGTTTGTTTTAAATAAGCCATTTTAATGACAGCCCTCATGACAGTGAGACCATTCCAATATTTAAGGATCAGTGAGGCCTATCCAGTATGTGGGGTGATATTACTGATAGTACAATTAGTCTATTGTAAAATGTCCCACTATTATCTCAGTTTCAGTTCTAAGCTAATAACAATTACAGTGGACCCCTGACAATGAGCAATAAAATGATATTTTCTGGTATAATGTAAAAATTTCTTATGCTTGAATGTTGATATCCTTATCCGCCTCATAATTCCAACATGAGTCTGTGTTTATATTCTATATACAAATCATGCAGAGGATTTCTCATTCATCTTAATTTCATTCACAGGTTGCTACGCAAAGAACTTTGGTCCCAAGGGCTTTGGCTTCGGTCAGGGTGCAGGAGCTCTTGCTCATTCCCAGTGAAGCCTGAAGCCTCAGCTCACCTGGGACTGACATCTGGCAGGCTCTGATATCACAGCTTCCGGGATCTTTCAGTCAATATGTAGCTTATTTTACTCTGCCCTTTCACTTTAGCTACAGGCTAAAAAAAAATGACAGAAGCTCACATCATGCATGTTCACTAAGCAGAGTCTGCTCCTTTATTTTATGTTGCATTAGACTCTAGTGTGTACAACCCCAGTTCCCCAAAAGTTGGGATAGTATGTGGGATGTAAATTAAAAAAAAAAGAATGCAGTGATTTGCAAACCTTATAAATCTTCACAATGGAACATTTTAAACATTTGATATGTTTTCTGAGACATTTTACTATCATGACCTTTTTAGCTGGGATGGAACAACAAAAGACTGGAAAAGTGGTGCTAAAAAGAACGAGCTGCAGGAACATTTTGCAATTAATTACAGTAGGCTAACTGGCAACAGGTCAGTAACATGACCTGGGTTTTTATTTTAAAAAATGTAAAAAAAAAAAAGCATCTCAGCGAGGCAGAGTTTCTCAGACGTAATGATGGGCAGAGATTCATCAATCTGGAAAACACTCAGTCTACAAACCTTATGGAAAGGTTTTAGAATATTCATCAATGCAAAATCTACAGTACATAACATCACCCAAATATTCTGAGAATCTGAAGAAATCTCTGCACAAGGGACAAAGCTGAAACTCAGTATGGGATGCCTGAGATCTTCAAGGACCTGAATTAAAAACAGGTATGATTGTCATGGAAATCTTTGCATGGGCTCAGAAACAATTCCAGAAATCACACGTAATTTTACCATCTACACGTGAAAGTTAAAGGTCCATCATGCAAATAAGCCACATGTGAACACAGTCTAGAACCACAGCTGTCTTCTCAAAAGCTCATTTAAAATGGACTGTCTCTGTTCTGTGGTCTGACAAAATTTGAATTCTTTTGGGAAAACATGGGCACTGCATTTTCCGGGCTAAAGAGGAGAGGGACCAACCCGCTTGTTATCAATGCTCAGTTGAAAAGCCTCCATCTCTGATGGAATCACGGTGCATTAGTGGCTTGAAATTGGCAGCTTGCACATCTGGACAGACAACATTGATGCTGACAATATAGATTTTAGTGCAACATATACTTCCATTATGATTTCCATTTCGGGGAAGGCCTTGCATACGTCAGCAAAACAATGCTAAACCACATACTGCATCTATTCCAGCAGCAGAGTCCGGGTGCAGAACTGGCCTGCCTGCAGTCCAGACCTCATGCCAATTGAAAACATGTGACCACACATGAAATGAAAAATATGACAAAGAAGACCCAGCAGCTAGAATCCTCTATCAGACAGGACTGGAACAACATTCCTCTCTTAAAAGTCCAATAATTGGTTTCCTCAGTTCCCAGATGTTTATGGACTGTTGTTAAGAGGGGATGTTTTTCTTAAGATGGTACACTTTCTCAGTTTAAACATTTGATATGTTTTGTGTTCTATTGTGAATAAATAATATTGGTTTATGAGATTTACAAATCATTTCATTCTGTTTGGTTGTATTTGCTATACTTGCATCTAATTCTACTTTGGGATGTGTACATTTTGTGTTTCCACTGAGTAATTGACAAGTTGGCTTAAACAATACTAGGACACGCATACACAAAATTAACTTTGCTTGGCAAGTTCAGAGTTTGATTAACAACTAAAAACAATCTGTGTCGGTGGAAGTACAAAATAAGAAATGCGCCTAAAGACTGAGAGCTGTTGGGAAACAGTTTATATTTGAGCTGAAGCCAAATATTATAAATATTGTCTTACAATATGCATCTTTTTGCTCCAACACAAAATAAACACCATGAGAAAAGCAAACAGTGAAAGTTTCCCTTATATGTCCTTATGCAAAGTTTTTGTTTTGCTTGTTTTTGTTGTTCAGATTTGAGATTGTGTGATCCTGGGTGTGTTTGGCATTCTTTCTGAATAATCATCTAACTTAGCAACATGCCGGTTGTTGTGGTGAACAACAGAGGCACAGTGTTCAGCCCCGTCTCTGGCTGCGTCGAGGACTTGGCACACTGGCCAAACAGCAATGCAGCTGTGGTGGTGGTATTTGTAGAGGAGCTGTTTATTTTGGCACCAACTGTAATATGTGTGAGTCACATCAAGCAAGACGACAACAGAAAGTCACGCAAACATGAAAGAACTGCAGTCAAGGCTGTAACTCCTTTATAGCCCTTTCATGTATTAATGAATAAGTAATTAATAAGCGACGCAGAAATGATTTCTTACTTTGTTGATATGCTTAAATAAATATACACTAATCGCCACAACATTATGCCTAATGTGGAGTTCCCCATTAGGGTATCAACATGGGGAATCTGAGGGTTTCCTTTGGTGTCTGCTGCAGATCGGGCCTGTTCTGTCCATCCTTTATCATTTCTTTTTGGATCTGAGTAGTTCAGATGGCAGTTTGAGACATTCATGCTTCTTTAAAAGTGGCTTTTCATTATCTGCTCTTTGGGAGTGTCATCGCCGTTGGGGGTTTCTACTGTTCTGCAACAACCTTTATGTGGGTGAAAACATGCAGATGCAAGACCGAAGGTTTCAAAACAGAATGTTTCATTTTTAACGGCATGATCAGTGTTATAGATTTCACCCGTCAATGATTTTAATGGTGCAGCAGTTAATTTATGTTTGCTTTAAACAGAAAAAACACTGCAGAGCACCTTAAGCCAGTTTCTTCACAGGGCAACAGAGAGGCCAAATAATACCACATCACACTGGGATGAAGGTCCAGCTTTGGATTTCTCCACATTAAAGTAATGCTGATAGAGCTATTATACACTACTACCATTTCAAAATTAAAGATTTAAAAGCAAAGAAGGTAATAGGTTATACAATGAGTTGTCCTGCTCTATAAGCTGCAAATGTTAGTATGCCTGGATAACCAGGTACAGGTGGTTTACGATGCAGCGACCCCCGTAAACCTCATTATACAGAACTGAATGAGCCTGCTTTGGTTAATGTGCTTAAATCAAAGGACACAGTCATTCCAAAATTAAAAGTTTCCAATCAAATGTGCTACTGTCAATGTAAACTGCACAACTACAGATCAAGAAGGTAAAAACTGACAGGCTAAGTGAAGACTCAGTGGCATATCAGACTTTACAGGGCGATACATTTTTAATGAGTTACTAGTTCTTCCACATGCACAATAATAAAACCTGAATGATTCAGTTAACATCTTCAATACTTTAGACTTAAATAATACAATTTACATAACAACACCACCTAGAGACTACTGGACTGTGAATCACATAACCCCTTTTCATCTATATGTGACAGTGCTGCAAATGCTCAGAGCACCAATCCTGCTATCAGATATGCTGTGGAATTATAATCAGTTGCCATGAGCAAAGAGCTCAACTCAAATCAGATTCAGATACTAATTTCCTGCAAGCTCTATTTTACAACCGTTTAAAAAAAAAATGCTTACAGTATAACTGAAATAGATATACCAGTTATAGCAGTTGCTTAAACACATATTTAAATAAATAAATAAATAAAACAAATAAATAAATAAATATGCTTATTTTGAATTTTGTGTCTGCAGATCTGGACTGCAGGTTTATCACCCAAACTCTTTTCCTCCTGAGCCATGCTGCTGGGATGAAAAATGGCTTTGTATTTTCTTGCTAAAATAAGCAAGGCCTTCCCTGAAAAAAAAGACAGTCTATGCCCAATCATGTTACTGACCTTCTGCAAATTAATAGAAATATTCCACCAGTTATAAAACTACAGATAAAACAGATACAACATTTTACTCACATATTTATTTGCTTGCATTAATCATTTGGAATACTGGCAGCATATGTGGTCACATATTACCAACAGGTGGCGCCTGCTGTCCATCAGATCAAGGCTTTTGCAAACGTACAGCCACATGTTTTAGATAAAAGCTGCTGTATCAACTCGGGACTTGTTTGGCTACTATGTACACGGCTGACTTTCTAACTGGGCTTTCATGTTTGCTGCACTGCTGTGCAAACTGAAGAATATGTCTGTAACATAAACATAGCCCAGACACAAATGGTTTCATGGATTAATTTAAGGACTTACTGTCTTAGTGAGTGTGAAGAGTGTTCATACAGACAGACGCATCTGTGTCTTCATTTTGCTTTGAGCACATAAACCCCAAATACAAAGCATGCACGCATATGCAGACTGAGACCCAGTATAAAAGAGTGGCAGCATCACATGGTGTTGCATTTTGTCTATGTTTAGTTGTGAGGCCTTAGCCAAATGAACACTGGAAACTGCATTCCTGTCTTAAAACCAAGGGCTTAGCATTGTCTGCAGCCATTATCCTAATCAGACCAATGGGGCCCTTCAGTCTCATAGGGGACATGGCACATCTCCAATGTGACTCTCAGTAGCCACAGAAAATCTCAGAAAATAATTTCTACTAACAAGACAGACTGTTGGCCGCTTCACGGTTTCTTTAATTGAGGAGAAAAGGAGGCATAATCATAACTCTGACCGACTGTTAGCATGAACAAAAAAGGAGAGCAGATCCTGCCTAGAATTTTAAATAATTTACCTTTTTAAAAAAAAAAGGGACGAAAGATGAAAAATTTATTCTAAACTGCTGAAGTGAAAGATCACAGTGATGTGATTTATGCCACATTGGTACGCATAAAAGTTCACATACAAATTATTATGAAGAGCAGAAGCGCAGTGATCTGCCGACAACACAAGCGCTGTTATCCTGAGACCACCCCCTCTTATGGGTGTGTGTTTCTATTTAAGTCTTCTTATGACAGAGAGGAGGGCCAAAAAGGGAGCTGGAGATAAATGTGCCAGTGTTTTCTTCTCTCCATCACTCTGTCTGCATCCACAGCATCAACAAAGAAAGGTAAGGGCATCGCCTTGCTGCTACACTTAACGCTATATGTTACTTTTCCTGTCCTTTTTTTTCCTACCTTAGATATAATCAATATAAGACATAAAAGAAACTATTGAAATTAAGGAAAAGATCATTTTTTCTAAATATTAATTTGGTCTATAAGTCAGCAAATAACAAACCAATTCCATCAGAAGTTATCTGGCTCCAAGGTATCCTTAAATTTGTTGTTTTTTTTTTCCAATAAAAAGTCTAAAAATTCAAAGGTAGTCAAGTCACCCACAGGAAGAAAAATACCAATTCTAACTCCAACCATAATGGTTCTTTTTTTTTTTTTTCACAAAAATTTACATTGTTATTCGGGTAACATAAAAAAAACACAATTATGCCATACAATAAATAAGATGGATAGCAGGTTATGTATTATGTAGCAATCCCAGTTATTGATTTTTAACACTCTCTTCTGAACATTGTTCAGTAGATCAACAGAAATCGGTCCTCTGCATTTCAGTTTATTCTCAGCATAAAGGCCAAATTTCTTACTTCAAAACAATAACTTATGAAAATTTTCTGCTTATTTTGTTAAATGTGACTATAAGCTGATTGTCTATAGGGCTATAAAAGAAGAAAACAATAAAGTAACATGACATCTTCGACAAATGACTGAGAAAAAAAATTATATGTTAAATGACTTACTGTATATTAAATCATGCATGCCATCTTTCTGCTCGCTCCTCTTTCAAACTGGGCCTCCTTAAACACAAAGCTCGAGTCAGGAATGTTCTGGTCTATATTTGTGTCTTGATTTGTGTCTTGGCTAAGACGTGATGGTGAAAGCGGGAAATAAATGTTATCAGAAGTGGCTGCCATGTTGGGGGCCTCGCACGTTTCTCCATGTCTGCCGTCACTTCGCTTTCAGCGCACTATCAGCACTGAGAGCTGACTAAATGATTTTGTCCAGGAGGCTCAGTGAACACCAAGTAAAAATGTCCAATAAATATATTGCTAAAACAAAATGTAAATTGTCATCCCTTACCAATTTCATGAATAACTGACAATTCTTATACTAAATAATCTGGGATAATAGGCCTTAGAATATTTATATATTTCCAGTTTTGTGACACTATGCTGTTGACTGTGGTGGAATGAATGTATATACTGGAGTTAAAATGGAAACCATAGTTCAGACCCCACTGTGAAGGACTTCAGAAGCAAAAGGTTTTATTTTTGTCTTCCAGGCGAAACTGAATAGCCAAGATGCCTGAGAAAGCGTAAGTATATTGAGTTTTTATTGTTGTCTTCACTGCCAAATGAGAGGATCAGTTTCATATAGCAAATAGAATTTAATTAGTAAAAACATAAATTTAACATCATAAGAGAAGTCCTGCTATGAATAATAAAACAAATTTTGACCTTCTGTTTCTTTTGTCCTTCTTAACCAACAGACCAGAGGTAGGATTTTACTAATCATCTTTACACTTACTACAAACACTTCCATCAGCGACAGAATAATAAAATGCCACATTGTGATTAAAGAATATGTGCTTTCCGCAGAGGAAATCTAAAATCTCAGCTTCTCGTAAGCTCATGCTGAAGGTGGGTTGTCTGCAGTGTTTGGCACAATAGTGTCTCACTCAGAAGGATCGATTAAATAATTGAATTTACTTTGTGCCTTGTGTTTCAGAGCTTGATGGTAGCCAAGGCCAAAGAGGACCTGGAGCAGGAGATGGTAGAAAAAGAAGAGCAGAAGGCAAAGTACGTGGAGGAAAAGGCTCCTCCAATACAGACCAGTGGTTTGTCTTTAGCAGAGCTACGGGTACCGTTTAACATTTGCCACTATTTTGTTTTCACACACATAATAAAACTGCCTACAGTTATTGAAATTACACTGTCTAGAACTCAGCTATCTATCTCAGGAAATATTGAAATTATTCAACTTTGCAGACATTATGTGAAGAGTTGCACGCCAGAATAGATGTGGTGGACGAGGAACGTTATGACATTGAAGCCAAGGTCTTGCACAACACCAGAGAGGTAAAAAAATACAGTGTGGCAAGATTTTTTTTTAAACTATATTGCTGTATCGACAGAAAATAGATCAATTTAATGCTGCAACAGTCCCAATGAAGTCTGTATTACTGCATAACTTCATAGTTTGGCTTTAGATAAAAAAGCAAGGGGTTTATGCCAAATTATCATCTGCAGATCAAAGATCTGAACATCAAGGTACTGGACTTGCGAGGAAAGTTCAAGAGACCTAACCTGAGAAGGGTGAGGGTCTCTGCTGATGCCATCCTGCGCTCCCTACTGGGTTCTAAACACAAGGTCTCTTTGGATCTGCGGGCTAACCTAAAATCAGTCAAAAAGGAGGACACAGAAAAGGTGAAGTGAAAAGAAACAAAAGCAAAACACGCAGACAGCTACTGTCAGGAGATGCTTTGAGGGAAAAAGAGAAATTAATGCAGATAATCATTCACTCCCATGGTGCACAAGCTGCAGCTGAGGCAGGTCTCCAACTGATGTTCTCATTGAGTGTGACTGACAAAGTGTGAAACAGATAAATCAGCTTCTTTTAATAGAGAGGCTTTAAGGGTGTATAGATAAACTTTGTAAAGCATGTGAAGGAATTACTCACAAGCCCGTCTGGGGTGTTATCCTGCTTCTCACCCAATTATAGCTGGGATAGGCTCCAGAAACCCGCCCCACCACAGGCAAAAGGATGGATAGATGTTTGATTGCATGATTTTTCAAGTGTGCAAAATATCCCGAGGTAAGCTAGAAACAGTGGAAAAATCATAACTCTAATATATATATACATATATTGTGTGTACACTGCAGGAGAAAACGGTGGAGATGAGTGACTGGAGGAAGAACGTGGAGGCCATGTCAGGAATGGAGGGCCGCAAGAAGATGTTTGATGCAGCAAAAGGCCAAAACCAGTAAACAGCAACTAATTGAACAAACAGCCTGCTTTCATCCATCACCAAACACCATCACTTGCATACCAAAGTATGTGTACACAGGCATGAGGACTGCTTGGTGACTTTTGGCACTGGAGAAATTCAAGTTATTCAGATACTCAGTATCCTCCCTCTCTACTTGTGTTTCACCACAGAAATAAACACAGCATCTCTATTCTCATTATCCCCGAGTCATCTTTTTTGGAAATGTGCAGTCATTTCCCCCTTTTATTTTTTTTTTTTATTTCTGCATACATGTGAAGATGCAGATATGTATCTTTTGTATCAACAAAACTGAAATTAAACTTTTACTTGAAAACTTACTTTTACTTTACTTGAAAAGTACACAGATTCAATTCTGTACAGCTGCATGTGAGAAGCAAAATGAGGCACCAAGACATAAATGTGCAGATCAACAGGACAGTGGAAATATGCAGGCCAAGTTGGCACACAAAGAACACACACTTACAGTACTGTAACTTTGTTAAGTGAACCAGCATGGAATCCTGCACAAAGGGTCAGTCTGCCATGAAACTCCATAGCAGGAAACTTCAGTTTTAACTCACCTGTGGGTGACTGCAGACTGCGCATGCCCTGTGTGGGCGAGAAAAGTAATTGCGCCGCTGTTAGCTAGCGGTTTATTCTGCATATGTTGTGCCTGAATAGGTCAGCAAACTAGACACCATAGTGCAGTGTGCGCTTAACCCTCTTAATTGGCGGGCAAGGCGAAATGTCAAAAAATTAACTTAAAAGGGCAAAATTGTTGTTTTTGGCATCAATTCGCGGACTGGAGGTAGAGGGCGGGGCCGGAAAAGGCCCGCGGGCCGGGAGTTTGACACCTGTGCCATAGTTTATGAGTTCTCAGACCACACCCATTTCTGAAAATGTATGTTTTAAGAGTCATTATTAAATAGAAATGAAAGTGAAATAACTTTTTTTTCACGGGATTGCAAAATTCTGATTAGTCATACGCAGTAACCTTTGACAAAAATGCCCACCAAGCCGGTTTTGACACGTCAGAAGAAAGTAGTCTGCTTCCACTTTGACTCTGTAAAAGGTTCTGCAGAAAGAAGAAATGTTTTCCAAATGAAAAGCAGAGAAAAGGCTTTTTCAAGCGAAGAAGTTGCTGATGGGTTGCAACCTTGAGGTAACACTAGTGGGGTCCTAGAGGGCGCAGTCTGAATGTCTGACTTTGCCACTCACTAGTGCTTCATCTCTGATTTTGTGTGTAGACAGTTGCCCGGATTCATTCAAGCAAATTTTCTTTTTGCCACATGGTGGCAGTATTACGTCGTGACTCTACTGAGACAATGAGAGTAATTTTGCAACCAACTAGTTCGATTGGCAGCTTATGACGACAGCACGATATCAGATTAAATAGAGCAGCTAATTACTGCTAATGCAGTAAGCAGAAATTACTTGTTTTAACTGAGGGTCCCTGTGTGATAGAATTAAATTGAATTTTAAAAGTGAAATTAGATGGAATTACGCCTAAAGTCTTATAGGCGTTTTCAGCAATACAGTAAGGAAAAAGTTTGGTGCTTTTGGTGCGGTCTTCTCAACAAGTAGTTAAAAAGTCAAATAAAGGAATAGTTTAAGTTTATCAAATGAGTGAAAATCAACAAGACTTATATAAGTTTCTATAGTCTATTCTTGTTTATTTATTTATTTTATTTTATTTTATTTATTTATTATTTTATTTTGTTATTCATACCAGGCATACCAGGCAATAGGGGAAAGGAGGAGAGAGAAAAAGAAAGAAGAGAAGAAAGAAAAATAGATAAAAAAAAGGGTGACAACTTGCTATATATACACATATTCGCATGTTTATACATATGCATTTACATGTACGCATATACACACAGTTCTGTTGTTTGTGGTAATGTGTGCATGTGTCTGTGTCATGGAATGTATTCAGTAATGAGGGCAAGAAACTGCAACCATGCCCCCAACAGACCAGAGGCAAATAGGGAAGGATTCAGGGGATCCCGGCAATCCACAGCCAATTAGGAGCTTAGAAGACCTGTGGCCACGCATCCTGACGGCAACCACGCGCAGACCCCAGAGGAGGAAGGAGAGACCCTGGATGAAGGCCCCCCCAGCCAAAGGGCAAGGTTCTACAGAACCAGAGGCAACAAGCGTTTTTGTATATGTTTATTTTTCAGTGGACAAAACTTTAAACACTGAAACAAGAATGTATGTTATTTATTCTGGTCCTATTATTACACAAAGCATCTACAGCTAAAACATGCAGTGCTTGCAGGTACACAAGGGTGCATCATTGACCCTTTTAGGAAAGCACATTGACAATAAACCAACCCAACAAACTACATTGCGTAGGCTACAAAGTCTAGTCCAAGTAACACAAACACAATACA
>VUQJ01045811.1:0-20317 GCA_015108635.1 Andinoacara biseriatus
TATTATACATTCATTTCAGGTATTGTCTTCAAGATATGCATATTTCATTTTTAAATATGGCAATATTGTTACTACTGGTATATAAAGGTGAAATCTCTCCACATGGAATGAAAGTATGTTGTAAACATTATACATGCAGAACTGACTTTTTGAGGCAGGACAGCTACTGATGCGCCTGAAAAAGTCACTACAAATATGCCAGTCATACCACATCTGTATAAGGCCACATACACACACATTCACTGAAAATGATGTATGATACAGCATTAAAATATGTGTTTTTCTCTGTGTTGCTGCCTGACTTGCTCCTATTTTTGAGCATTCAGCCTTGAGCTCAATAATAAATGGATGTGTCAGTTTGTAAGAGAGAGCACAAGAATCTGACATAAAGAGCAAAAAAAAGAACATAAAATTGATAAATAATTTTTAAAGGAATTGTCTTTATTGGTGTTTCCATTTAATTTGTGGGGTTCAGTAAGAAGAGTTCTGTTTGTTCAGGTAGATTGAATCAAAGTTAGTCAAACACGTTTATATACTTGACAAAATTTGAACTCACACTATCATTATCATCATGATTGCTGAGTATTTGTGCAGGTCTGTCAGTGGTTTGTATCACTGTGCATTACGCACACAGTAATAAACAGCTGTGTCCTCAGGCTGCATATTCTGTCCTGTTACTGTCAATGTTCCAGCAGAAGTGTCTCTGCTGCAGCTGAACTTGTTTTTTAAAGCATCATTTTGCGTAGTGCTCCCACCAGACCACATGGTGAGAATCCAGTCCATTTGTTTTCCTCCACGCTGTCGGATCCAGCTTGTTGCATATCTGCTGTCAGTCAAAGAATAACCAGAGACACGACAGATGATGGTCAGAGACTGTCCAGGCTGCGCAACCACTGAGTCTGGCTGGATGAGGTCAATACTACAGACACCTGTGGAAACCGAAATAAACATTGAAGCCATTATTCATTTATTTAGCATTTTCTTTTGTATTTAGTGCAGTGAATCCACCAAAGTTTCTCACAAGATGCAGCAGCCAGCAGCAGGATCGGAGCTACAGAGAACATAGTTGATGGTGAAACTGAAGTGATGTGAGCTCTTCTGTCCTCTCACTGATGCAGTCACACACTTTACTTCACAGTTATGAGGAAGTGCTTGATGGTCATTTGAATACAGGAACTCTGCATTTGCACTTGAAAATTCAATGTGAAGGCTCAGTGACTGATGAATGTTTGGACATATGTGTATTTTTTTTTTAAACTTGATCTCTAATTTTCAGCCTCATCAATTCTGAAACTCTAATATTAATTGGCTTTCCCCAATTGTTGTTTGCTACTTGGAATCAAGAGGATAGACTGAAGCTATAATTTGCACTTTTCAATCACCACCAAAGACACACTGCTGTTTAAATCCTGTGCAAGATGTAATGTGAGCCTATTTATAGTCGCTGTTTGCGGCACTCTTTGGATGAAAAAGGTGCATTAAATTGCAATAGAGCACTTCCCGGCCAAGTGTGAAATGGTGGGAATGAGAAGCAGCACCTCTAAGACTAAGACCATGTTTTTTACCTGGAAAAGGGTGGAGTGCCCATTTCCAGAACAAGTCCAGAATGAGTTTCTGCCCCAGGTGGGGTAGTGAGCTCACTCCCATCATCTTCCCTGCAGTCACCAGAGTAGGTTTAAGAGATCCAAGTTTCACATTGACTCCTCCTCAAAGGAAGAACACCGTATAGTTGGGGTAGATTTCCACTTTCTACCATCATGTTTGCATATTATCCAATGTTTTAAACTAGGCTGATGACTGTTAGCATGTAAGTACAGGCTACCATAAAACCAACACAGTTCAAAGAATTACACAGATCTTGCAGCCAACACTCATTGTACTTGTTAAAGCAAAAATGAACATTGTCTTAAGAATTAATTTGACTACTTAGTCTTTTTGAATGTATTCAATAATGTGAGAGCTCCTCTTGTTTTATGTTGAAGCAGAGCTAACTGACATACTGATTCTATTTTTGACTGACGTTCAGAAATATTAATTGTTTTGAACATGTTACCATTGTTCAGTACTTGTAAAATAGCAGTAGATTTTTGTATTTTTTTTTTAATCATGTGATATCTCATCAGTAAATAATGATTTGGTCTTTGATTGTGTGTTGAATTTAGTATCTGCATTGAAAAGATCTGTCTGATGGAGACTCTGAAAGATCACAGGTCCAGTGTTTGGGTTGTTGCTCGAAAAAAGTAACGTATTACACATAAATTTCTTTTCTCAAAGGTAATGCAGTATGCAGAGGTGGAAAGTAACAAAGTAAAAATGCTTTGTTACTGTACTTAAGTAGAGTTTTCTTGAATTTACCAAAGTATTTTTCTGACTACCTTTTACTTTTACTCCCTACATTTTTACACAAACATCTGTACTTTCAACTCCTTACATTTTTTAAAACAGGCTTGTTAATGTATGTTTGATGCATATTTGCACACTTGCACATATCAAAATGATTTGAGCATAAATGGAGGGAACAGTAACACATGAAAGACAATCCTATTGCTGTATCCATCACTGGGGCTTTTCATATAGAAACAGATGAAAGAGGCAACAACATGTAATTCATGCCTCATTCATAGCGCTGCACTCAGGGTTTAAATCGGGTTGGAACAGTGCACATGTCCACAAGTTGTGGTCACGGTACTTCAGCACTTAGCTACAGAGGAAGAACAAACATAAAGGGAGTAAATTTTTTTAAGTAGCAGGTTCAAATGCAATATTTTAATGAGATTAACAATTATCAGCAAACACAAACTGTTTGTCTGCAGTTTATCACACAGTGCGTCTGCTAGCTAACAGAACAGCTGCTGTTCTTCCAGGGAGGGAAAAGAAGGAGAGAGAAGTTCACTC
The DNA here is from genome assembly GCA_015108635.1 of Andinoacara biseriatus. Taxonomy (NCBI): domain Eukaryota; kingdom Metazoa; phylum Chordata; class Actinopteri; order Cichliformes; family Cichlidae; genus Andinoacara; species Andinoacara biseriatus. Next base: position 2,896 of record VUQJ01045811.1, read on the forward strand.
AGAGAGGACCGGAGAGGAAGAGTAGAGGTTATATTAAAGGTAAGGACAAAATAAATCGAGGTATACTAAATTTGTGTTACTCGCACAGAGGCTATTGTGTTCATGGTCAGAGTTCAGTCACATCAAGTGTAGCAGTACACAGAGAACATTTATGGGAGCTCACAATAAAAATGATTACCTCCACCAAGGAAGGTACATTTTTGTATCATTTGTGTGCATGTCATCATTCTCTTTGTAAACATGATAGCTTGAAATTATGATTCTTACAAATATGGTGTATTGTCAATGTACAGTATCCATTTAAAATATCATGTCACCTTTAACCTCTCATAGACCAATAGACCTTTACAAAAGTCAAAGTGAAAATAATGCTATATTCAACTATTTAAGACTATATTTGTTTGAATTGACAGCAAAAAGGCATATAGAGGATAATATATTGAGGATTCAAAATATCATGTTACTTTGGACCTCTGACCTCTTTCCAAGGTCAAAAAAAAGGTCAATCTTTCATTAGGTCAATGTTTCATAAAATGCCTCATCTCTAAAACTGCTGTTCTGTTGTCTTTGTTTGTATTGGCAGCATACAGGATATGACACTGGTATATGGGGATTCTAAATATATTATTATAGTTTACATCTGACCTTTCTTTTACATTTCACATCTGCCTTTCTTTCAAGTTGACCCCAAAATGTGGTTATCTTTATAGAAAATAGAAATAGAAAGAGAGAGCGCTGCCTGGTTAATTAGAAACATACTTTAGTATAATATTATACAATAAGCTCATTATTTGTATAGTTATTTACAATCAACACCTATTATCATTACCTGCTGCTACTTAATGATCCTGTAATCAGAGTAAACATTTGTCAACTGTCACAGAACATTTACAATGTGAGTAACAACAATACTGTAATCCTAATGTATAGTAATTACTACATTTCATAAAGTAATATGTTACATTATGATGTCACTGAAAAATGTAATGTGATTGCAGTAAAGCATTACTTTGGAACGTATCACACTGGTTTCTCATTAATGTAAAAGGATAAACTGTTCGTCTCAGAGTCTGAGAGCTCCTCGTCTGGTGACTTCATGCTACCAGGATTCAGGCACTGCAGGGTTTTTGTTCTGGGAGGATTTAAGTCAATACTAAAATTATTCTTTAGTGAATCTTTGTAATATGAGCTGATGCATCCATCCCATGTCATTCCAGTCCACTCCAGCCCTTTCCCTGCAGGTTGCCTGATCCAAGCTGTCCAGTAGCTGCTCAGAGCATAAGAGACCTGACAGCTGATGGTCAGACGTTGACCTGGCTGCACAGTCACAGACACAGCTGTAACAAATATATAAGATATGACAAATTATTGACGTTTTAAAAGAAAAGCTACACATTGCCAGATGTAAAGTGACTTACGAGATCCAGCTGTGAACAACAGCAGCAGGAATAGAGGAAACATGTTTGTGTTGATGCTGAGGAGATGGGCGCTTCTGATCACTGAGTCACTTCAAGTGACGTATTTATAGCTGTGTCACAAGGAAGAAACTTGGTTTGCATAAAGATTTGGAAATGGTATAGTCCCTTGATTTTTATTTTCTTTTGTAAAGCAAGGAAGCAGTCCTAGTAGTCCTAGTCAGTAGTATAAATTTTGGAAATAAATATATTTTATAATTTATACGTACAGCGTCATGTTCAGTTTAGCATCTTTTTTCTGGCATGAACAGCTGCTGAAAAGGGTTAAATAACATATGACTGCAACTCTTTGGGAATTTGTTTACTGTTGTACATTTTCTAAGAAAAACTGTAATCAAAATTGTCTGAAAGCAGACGATGAATGAATTATTGTTTATTGCACAAATCATCTTCATTATGAAGTGAAATATTTTTAGCCCACTGTGAATAGAATAGAATAGAATAGAATAGAATAGAATAGAATAGAATACAATAGAATATGATTAGTGTTGTTATTAGTGTTGTTTCTGGAAGAGTCCATAGTAATGTTGAACTCATTGCTGAGTGAAGAATTGTAGTCTGGTGTGGAACTGCTCCTCCAACTCACTCCAGTCCTTTCACTGCAGGCAAAAAGACCAGTCGCTGCTAATAGGATAAGAGACATGACAGGTGATGGTCAGGTCATTTTAAAGTATTGATGCTATTAAGTTTTACTTTAAAAACAATGTACACAAATGTACATTTGAAGGTGGAATTTGTCAAACAACTTTTTTTTGCAATAGAAAAAACATGAATGTCACATTTTTATTTGATTATTTATGAAATAAAATGTATAACAACTGGTAGCCACCTAAACGTTTCCAAATGTTACCTTGAGGTGACTGTTGTTGTGTTTTGGTGCTATCTAAATACAATTGAGCTGAAATTTGAACTGAAATGAATTCCATCAGGTACAGAAGAGGTCATGTAGCAAAGAGATCCCCAGACTGCTGTCAGCACAGCCGCCCTGCTGTCTATGAGTCTGTCTGTGAATACATAAAAAAAAGTAAAAGTACAGACCAAAATGTGGCACTTTAGAGGTGCTACTTAAATAGGTAAAAGTTCCCAGTGGTGAGAGCAAATAGAGGAAGTAGTTTTTGCACATTTCTAGTCCTGTTTCATGGTGTGTCGTCAGGCACAGTAATAAACTGCTGTGTCCTCAGTCTTCAAACTTTTCATCTGTAGGTAGATTTTACTGTTGGAGATTATGAATCTACCCTGGACTGACTGGGAGTAAGAGATAGGAGAACTAGAAGTGCCTATATAAGCAACCCACTCCAGTCCTTTTGCAGGAGCCTGTCTGATCCAGGCCATCGCGTAGCCGCTGAGTGTGAATCCAGAGACTGTGCAGGTCAATCTGTGGGAGTCTCCTGGTCTTTTAATGGCTGGTTCAGATTCTGTCAGAGTCTGACCATCAACGCCTGCTAAGAGATTTCAAAGATCATGTGAACTAAACTGTTTGATTTCTGTTGTTCTCTCTTCAGTCATTTAAGAAGAATTGATGAGGATTTAAATTTTGCATTGACTTCTCCTCACAAGGATGACACAACTGAACTTCACTGTTGCCAGGCTTGCCACCCGTCCACGTATCCGTAATAGCCCTGTGACACTCTGGGTAGGAGGCCAACGTACCTTGAGAGAGCCCACACAGGCACAGGGAGAATATGGAAACTCCATACAGAAAGGCTCCAACCAGCGGATGGATTAAAACGTTTTAGCTAACTTGTGTTGAACATTTCATCGCTTTAAAATGAACTGCAATGTTTTCATTCTGAATTGGTTGACCTAAAAAAGGGCAATTTTTATGACCGTTGTTTTCTTGTTTGTTGTATATGACATGTACAATAAAGTTTTCCAGATAAAGTGATGATTAGGATTGCTTCATGAACTTTATCTTTAGCCTGTTTTTTTTAGTCTGTTTATGACTGTGGTACGAAGGCCCTGAGAGGTCAAATGCACCTTCAGCAACATAGGTTGAATAAAACATAGAAAACTCGCAAAACACAACACAGCTTGCACCCTTTTCTCCCTCACAACCCCTCACACTGCCTCTTTTATGTGTGTTTCTGTGCAATCAATTGCATGAATCCTTCACATCTGTATTTTTCATACCCAGAGGTAGATTGCCAAGTAACTAAAACATTTTGAAGTACAGAGTTTGAATTTTGAGCTATTCAGTCATTAGAATTCAATAAGACAATATAACAGACCTGGGTCCCAACAATGTAATAATAATAATAATAATAGTAATTGTGTATTTAAATATATACATTTAAAATGAAAGAGCAGATGACTCTGTCAGATGTTCTGTGGCAACAAGTGGTATGAAAGATTATATCTGTCCTTGTAGACTGAATCAGTCTGTTAGAGACGGTGTCACGTTACCTGTCCAGAAGTTGGTCCAGGACTATCCGTGATGAAAAAAGTGACACATCATAGATTTACAGAGAAGTGGTATGTCTAAAATATTTTTTAAAGAAAAGACAAATAAATATGTAAATGTTTTCATACTTATCATTCAAAGAAATCAGAAGTTATTTTTAAATTGGCAATTTTATGTATATAGCACATTTCAGTGCATGAAAACTCAAAAGATAAAATCATGTGTAGGTTTCCAATGCTTTAAGGCAGTAAAAAAAAACACCAAATATAAAACAACCAAGCAAAACAAAGTTAAACCAAACCAAACCACAGAAAACTACTGTATGGTTTTTGTATAGCTGCTCAACCACCTTCAGTCACTGTGGCTCTCGAGCACAATAATAAACAGCAGAATCTTCAGTCTTCAGGCTGTTCATCTGCAGAAACACCTGCTGTCTGCTGTTGTCTCTGGAGATGGTAAATCTGCTTCGGAGTGACTGAGAATAATAGATGTTAGCACTGTTATAATGGCTTGCAATCCACTCCAGCCCTTTTCCAGGAGCCTGTCTGACCCAGGCTATATAGTAGTCACTGAATGTGAATCCAGAGCCTGTACAGGTCAGTCTGTGGGATTCTCCGGGCCTTTTAATCACAGGTTCAGACTCAATCAGAGTCTGACCGTCAACACCTGTCAGATCAAAAAAAAAAGTAGTTTTAATACAAACTTTAACTTTATTTAACACAAGCTCTACTTTTATGAAGACAAAAAAAAAGAAAAAGAAACTCTTCACCTGCCCAGCAGAGAGTTAAAATCAGGAGTCCTGTCTTACAGTCCATCATATCAAACTGTGTCTCCACTGACCTTCATTCTCTCTGCAGCCTGATAAGTAGAGTGAAAGACATCTGAGTTTTGCATTGACTCCTCCTCACTGTGTGGATGAGCTGAAATGAGTGCGGACATTGTGTTTGCATCTCATATGTTGAAAATCACACCGTATAAATAACTTCCTCAGTTCTGTAAGCTACAAGAAAAATAAACAATAAATAATAAAAGCAGCATCAATAATGCTCTGCATCTGGTTCATGAGAGAAAAGAACTGCATGTCTTATAAACCTTTAAGCTGTTCATTTAGGAGCTGTAATCATGTTGGCAGAAAACAGAGACACAGACTGGTTTCTCTTTAGATTTCACCAGCATCTCTGCAGCAGTGCCTCTCCCTGCATGTTCTTCTATTTCTTAACAGGCAATTTCAGGAAGCAGATTGCTGCATGGTTCATAAGTGGTTTGTCAATATAAGATATTTAATTGCTCTAGAATTCCCTAGATTCCCAAGAATTCTGAACAAAATCTGATAAACAATCAAAAAAAAAACAATGTGTGTTTCTGTGCAATGATTTGACCACTTATGCAAAGTTTCACAGCCTCCTCCAAACCGCACACGCAACATTATGAGGTAAACACTGATGTGATGATCTGTACTCACTAGATGAACACTGGCCACAGTGTTTGAGGTGACTTAGGGCTAAAACCATCAAATTCTGCAAAATATTTAACTTTTTTTTATTTATTGCTAAGTGTTAATATTACTAAAATACAGTGCGTACAAAAAGCTTTTTATACACAAACAGTAGTAAAAACACCTCAGGAATACAAGCGCTGACATGTGAATCAAATTTTTTATACTGGTTATTTTTAGGGCTGCACCTGTCAGTCATTTCAATAACCGAGTATTCTATTGATTAACCGCGTGAGCGAATAATGCTGCCTCATTAAAAAAAAAAAAAAAAACGGGTCTTTTCAAATGAACATGTTAGAAATGGCAGCATTTTGTCAAAAGAACTAAACATTAAGTGTATTTTACAGACTTAAAGAAAACTTTTGTTTTAAGTGCAATGGAGATCTGAACTAGTTAACATTATTTAAACACTCCAAACAAAATATTGAATATCAGATTCATGTAGTGAGGATGAGGACAGTATAGGATTTTGTACAGTGGCTCAAACTCCTTCAGTCACTGTGACTCTCGAGCACAATAATAAACAGCAGAATCTTCAGTCTTGAGACTGTTCATCTGCAGATACACCTGCTGTCTGCTGTTGTCTCTGGAGATGGTGAACCGGCCTTGGACTGTCTGAGAGTAGTATTTGTTGCTACCACTATTAGTAACTTCAGAAACCCATTCCAGTCCTTTTCCAGGAGCCTGTCTGACCCAGTGCATGTCGTAGCTGCTGAGTGTGAATCCAGAGGCTGCACAGGTCAGTCTGTGAGACTCTCCTGGCCTTTTGATCGCTGGGTCAAATTCTACCAGAGTCTGACTATCAACACCTGTTAAAATGAACAAGAAAATTGTCAGCTGCTGTGTGTTGGTAAATCAATGAAAGAAATGCATTGCTCAGAGTGAATCACTAAAAATCACTGAAACGCCCCACCTCCCCAGAAAATGAGAGTGAGCAGCAGTCTGGTCTTTATGTCCATCATGTTAAACTGAGTTCACTCCTGTCAGTCAACCTGAGGTCACCAGAGTAGCTTTTAAACATCTGAATTTTGCATTAACTCCTCCTCACGGGAAGGATAAAGTTACCATCATATTTTTTTTTCATGATCCCCTGTTTTAAATTAGACTGTAGATTTTGCAGTCAGTCTGGAATTAAGGATGATTTCACTTCTGTTTTGACACAGAAGTGCATTATCAAATACGGAAGCTTGTTTACACTCCTGGAAAAAAAAAAAAAATTTAATGTGGTCTTTTTATTGTGAAGGAAAACACTTGAAACACTTAAATAAAAAAATAGAACATTTAATATTGAAGCATCAGAATTTAAGATGTACACATGTTCATGTGGAGGCCCTCTGCCTACAGAGAGCCTGCTGCTCCTCAGTAACCAAAACATTTTATAGGGGCACGTTATCAGTTCCAAAACAGAGTTGTGTGCTGGAGTTTTGGCCTGCGTCATTGTCTTGTCCAAGTTGTTTTTTTTTCCATGACTCAAATTTATCCTCATCATCAGCACATGATGTTTCAATTAGTCAAACGGAGCAATCTTGTTCACATTGATAGCAGAAGATGTTGACGTTAAGTGCGCGTACAGTGGCAAGACCTTTTAAGATTAGGATAAACTGAGAGTGAGAAGTTAACACTTTATATCTGTTGTTCTATGTTTGATGTATTATTTAATTATTTATTATTTGTTTGAGCCACTATTTATTAACTGATTTCCATTTAAACATTTGGCCATCTGTCATTTGATATAAGATAAATCTCCAACACCATAACTTGAAATTTTGAGTTACATATTTTGAAAGTTTCTCACAGGGCGAGAGGCAGGTTACATCCCAGACAGGTCACCAGCGTGTCCCAGAGAACCCAAACAAACATGGAGAGATCTCCACACAAAAAGGCCCCAGCCGAGGGGGGATTCGAACCAGGTGCCATCTTGCTGTGAGGCAACAGTGCAAACAACCACTGTGGTGCCTCTTTTTGTTGTTGTTGTTTTTGTTGTTTTTTTAAACTTTAGATAAAAATTTGTTGATTTCAGTATTTTTCTCCATAATTCATTTGAGTAGTCAATCATTTTTAACGTGTTTAATGTGAAAACTCCTCAACTGACACTCTTGTTTGCAGTCTTTGTAAAATGAAGAGCAGTGGATGGCACGACCAGAAAAATAAACTTTTCTTCATGTTTGACCTGGAACTGAACAGGTGATCTAGCTTTTAGGTTTTAATGGTGATTACAGTAACAACTCAGCATTTAGATTAAAAAACCTTTGACTCTTGTTCTGTTTAAAAAATCACATAGATTTTATTTACTGTACAGTTCTAGGCTCAAATGGACTCACATGATAACTTATGTTTATGACTTAAGTAGCAGCCTTTTTTAAGTAAATATGTAGAAGATAAACTGGCCTCTTGCTCAATTGTGAGCTCTAAAAGCCAGCTCTTACCAGCTAACAGTGACAGTGAACAGCATTGTGGTCTGAGAGCGCCTCCTCTGGTAGCTTCTTGTTAAAACAGTTCAGGCTTTGACGGGTTTTTGTCCAGGTCCCCTGATGGTTTGTGGTATTGTGTCTGGCGCAGTAATACACAGCAGTGTCTACAGGCTGCACATTCTGTCCAATTAGATTCACTATTTTGCTGGGAGGATTAAAGTCAATACTAAAATTATTCTTTAGTGAATCTTTGTAATATGAGCTGATGCATCCATCCCATGTCATTCCAGTCCACTCCAGCCCTTTCCCTGCAGGTTGCCTGATCCAAGCTGTCCAGTAGCTGCTCAGAGCATAAGAGACCTGACAGCTGATGACAGATTCTGTCAGTCTCCACACTTTTACTGCTGCATAGACTGCCTCCCCCTACAGCAGTGATCTATGTTAAGACATTATCTGAGGTCCAAGGGCTCCTCCTCTGGTGAATTTAAGTGTTGAGAGGTTTTTGTTAAGGGCTGCTGATGCTTTGTGTTACTGTGGCTCTCTGGCACAGTAATACACAGCGCTGTCTTCAGGCTGCAAATTTTGTCCAGTTAAAGTCACCGTGTTGCCTGAAGAGTCTAATTCAACACTGAACTTGTTCTTTAGAGAATCTTTGACTGTTGTGTCCCTGCTGAACCACTCCAGTCCTTTCCCTGCATGCTGTCTGATCCAAGCTGTGTAGTAGCTGCTCAAAGAATAAGAGACCTGACAGGTGATGGTCAGCTGTTGACCCGGCTGCACTGACATCGAGGCCGGCTGTGTCAGCTGTTCACACTTCACACCTGTTAAAAACAAAATGTTTTGTGACAAATTCTCAAGTATTACTAAAAAAAAAGAAGAATTGATTATCAATACAAATATAAATAAACTTACATCCAGCTGCCAAGAACAGTAACAAAGCTGCACAAAACATGGTTTTATGTGAACTGGATTTTATGTCAACAACACTTGACAGTCTAATATGAAGGTTTTATAGCTGATTAACAGGAAGTCAGTGAGTTTGCATAGAATCGGTTATTTAAAGCATCAATGTTGGGAACTGAAACAAGTGCAAAAAAAGAGTAACCCTAGCTGTGTCCCTAAGAACGAATAATGTCTGTACTACTAGCAGTGTGCACTTGATTTTAGTTGGTTGTGTTCATGCTTTCTCTTCAGTATTGTTAATAATGCCATGCAGGTGTTACGTGCTGTGTTTATTATCCCTCATAGGGAAGTACTTGGATCACAGCTGTTAGTTGGTAAATGACACTTGAACTTGTGGTACATTGTATATGAGAAACAAAGATGGAAATGAGGGACTATATTCTGGAAAGGTCTCTTTGCCAGAATAAATAAACACCAGAATCTTTAGTCATAACTCAACAGCTGCTGTCTGTTATAAACCAACCTGGAACTGACTTGGAATAACACATGTAGGCACTGTCATATCTGATATAAACAATCCACTTCAGACCTTTTTCCTAAAGTCTGTCTCAGTCAGTTCTGTTGTTACCAAAGTTATATCCAGAATCTGTGGGATTCTTTTAACTGCTGGTTCACATTCTGTCTGTCTGACCATTAACGCCGCTCAATAGAAATGAATAGGCAGATCGTAATAATAAGAAAAGTAGAACATACACAAAATGTATCCTCATAAATTAAAGAAACATGTGAATATCAATGAAGAGATCCACCTGCCCAACAGATAGTTAGAAGTAACAGCGCCATCCTACAGTTAAACTTGTCCTGCTGTGTCTCTGTCCACTAACGTGTCGCACTCTTAGAGAACTAGAGCTGGAAGACATCCAAACATTTACACTGAGTCCTCCTTTCACCGTGACTTTGTTGAACGTGAGTTTGAGCAGGTAAGTGACCAAAAGTTCAATAAGGAAGATCTGTAATCACTCATCTGCCTGCTCGCCTGTGTTCCCAGCTGTTACTCTCTTCTTTACATCCCTTCCCATTTCTCACACTGTCTCAAACTCAGTACTGACATCGTTACTCTAGTCTAATATTTTTCTTGCCTGCCCTCTGCAAGCCAGTCATCTCTGATTCTGCATGCTTTAAATCTCTGTCCTCTTCTGTCATTCTGCATGTCACGATCTCATTCATGTAACCATATTGTCTCCATCTGGGCCTCACTCAGGGTGTCATGCACGCCTCCATCTTCATCTTCCGGCATCTAGACTCCAGGTCATCCTGTCCTAACTTCTATCACTGCTGGGTTCCTGTTCTGCTATGATGGATCAAAGTCCAATCATTAAATTGTTTAACTGAATTCTGTATCTTAATGAGTCACGTTCAGTTCTTCCAAATTCACACATTAAATTGCAGAAATTGCTGATCTCGTTGTTTTTTCCAGACAGAGAGATTTGACACTGACTGCTCTCTGGTGTTCAGATAAGAACGACAACATTAATGTCTGAACTCTAAAAGATGTGTCAGTGATACCTCAACTGTGGTTTTAGCAAATAAACCCTTTGACAGGCACTCACTGGGATGTGAGTCAGTTTTTCATTTGGTTATTTCTGATGGAAAGAATCAGTGTTTGCATGTTCACTAAAATCAGATACAGCTGCTCTCTGGTGTTAGATTTGGAGATGTTGACTTAGCCTTCAACTTTCTGTTATTTTGTGTCATTTTTGTGGGCCGGTAATGAGAAGAAAAAGTAAATATAAAAACTGTCATGCGTGTAAACAGTAAACCACCACAGGATTCATTGAATTTGAATCCAGAGACTGTGACGATCAGTCTGTGGGATTCTCGAGGCCGTCTGACTTCACACTGACTCCTAATTGCTGGTTGCTGGGTCAGAACATGGTTTTAGCCTGTGAACCTTGACAACTGCTATTCATTTTAATGTTAGACTAATATGTAGAATTATTTTCGTTACCATGTAGACTCACTGATTTTTCCAATCATTTTAGAGCGTGACTTTTACAGCAGTAAAAGTGCCTCTCATGCACAGTAATAAACGGCTGCGTCCTCAGGCTGCAGATTCTGTCCTGTTATTGTCGCTGTTCCAGCTGACGTGTCTCTGCTGTAGCTGAACTTGTTTTTTAAAGCATCATTTTTGCTATTGCTCCCATCAGACCACATGCATAAAATCCAGTCCATCGGTTTTCCTCCACGCTGTCTGATCCAACATGTTCCATAGCTGCTATCAGTCAAAGAGTAACCAGAGACCTGGCAGGTGATGGTCAGCAACTGTCCAGGCTGCACAACCATTGAGTCTGGCTGGATGAGATCAATACTGTAAACACCTGTGGAAACAGAAATCAGCATTATAGTTATCACTCATTTGATTATCTGGCATTAATGTTGTATTCACTTTGTGAATCCAGCAAAGTTTCTCACATGATCCAGCTGTTAGCAGCAGCATCAGAGATATAGAGAACATGGTTGATCTTGAAGTTGAACTGATGTGAGCTCTTCTGCCCTCTCAGTGAGGCAGCTGCACTTGACTTCAATTATGAGGAAGTTCTTGATGTCTTTTTGAATAAATGGACTTCATTTGCATTTCATTAATTATTAATTTGGATATTCACTGATTGATGATCAAGTGGACTGGGTATACATGTGTTTTCTTTCTTAACTTCTGATGTTCAGACTTTTGTCAGATGAACTTCGGACAAAAAGTAAGGACATTTGTTTTAGTTCGACAATTTCTTTGTTGTAATAACTCTTCTTGGCAATAAATATTATATATATATATTTATATGTATGTGTACAGACACACACACACACACAAATTGCTGCATATATACACACATTGGGCAGCATGGTGGCACAGTGGTTAGCACTGCTGCCTCACAGGTAGAATTCCATCTGGACGGCCTTTATTCGATTCCACCTTGACCCGGGCCTTTCTTTCTCTCTGTGTGGAGTTTGCATGTTCTCCCCGTGTCTGCATGGGTTTTCCCCAGGTATCCTCCCACAGTCCAAAAACATGGATGTAATGGGGATAGGTTAATTAGCTACATTAAATTCCTCATAGGTATGAATGTGAGTGTGAATGGTTGTCTGTCTTTCTGTGTTGACCCTGCGACAGGCTGGTGACCTGTCGGTCTATGTCAGCTGGGATAGGCTCCAGCCCCCCCGCAACCCTAAACAGGATAAGTGGAAGCGAATGGATGGATGGATATACACACATACCTACAGTATATAGACTGTATATACAGTATACAGATCGATAGATATCAACAACTGCTTGTGATAATTTTTAACTGATCATAATCTTTTATTAACCTTCGTGATGGTTTCAGAGGAGACAAGAATCAGAGCAAAGCTGAAATAAATAGAAAAAAAAGGTGCTATTACTTCTCAGACAAGTGCAACAGAGACTTCTTAGTGTTAGTATTAGTACTAGTAATAGCTTGATTATACTACAGTTGTCATACAAAATAAATGTAGCATAATGAGGGCTGTATATACTGTAGGTATGTATGTAGGTTTTTGTACAGCTGCTCAAACAACTTCAGTCACTGTGGATGTCGAGCACAATAATAAACAGCAGAGTCTTCAGTCTTCAGACTGCTCATCTGCAGATACACCTGCTGTTTGCTGTTGTCTCTGGAGATGGTAAACCGGCCTCGGACTGACTGAGAATAATAGATGCTAGCACTGTCATATCTGATATAAGCAATCCACTCCAACCCTTTTCCAGGAGCCTGTCTGATCCAGTGCATGCTGTAGTCACTGAATGTGAATCCAGATGTTGTGCAGGTCAGTCTGTGGGATTCTCCTGGTCTTTTAACTGTTGGTTCAGATTCTGTCAGAGTCTGACCATCAACACCTGTCAATAGAAATAAATATGCACATTTTAATATATAAACATAAAGCGTGATCATAAATGAAAGAAATAGATGAACATCATTGACTAGTGTCACCTGCCCAACAGGCTGTTACGAGTAACAGTGCTGTCCAACTGTCCATCCTGTTTAACTGTCGGCCCGCTGATCTGTCGCACTCTGTAAGCCGTCAAATAAGTACAAGCGAAAGACAAACTATTTGCATTTACTCCTCCTTAAAAGTGGGAGAGGAGTGATGGGTTTTTATTTAGATAAGTTGTCTGAAGTTTAGAAATTCGTGAATATGTTATTTGAAATTTTTTATAAAAGTAATTTTTTGACAGCTGAAAGAGAACTTTTTAATATATAGAAATCGCATGTGGCTATACTAAAGTACTCTTGCAGTTGATAAGAAAACCCACCATTCAGATGAATGATCTCACTGGACTCTCTCTGGGTTTTTATGCAGTTGCTCGGCTAAGTTGTGTCTCTATATTTTTTCTCTCTGAGAATAAAACGAAATCACAGAATCGGCTGTAAGGTTTATGACAGAGGCACTCTGTTCACATCTTCAGTTCTGACAGAATCATTCTCAAAAGATCGAACAATTTGCAAAGGTTCTACCTGCATCCATCCATCATTCGAGCTTCTCCTGGTCTCTGTAACAGATTTATATATGTTTTCATAACTTCTGTAAATAAAAAAGGTGACTATTTTCCATCACATGTATGTAAGCTATTTAAAAAGTAGAGCCATTTTAGCGCAGTTAAAAATTTTTTTTTTTTCTCATTGTGAATAAAAAAACACCAGCTTATTGCAGGGATGGATAGATGGATGGTTGGATAGTTATGTTTCCCCTAAAACCTTCGCATTTGGGCTTTTGATTATTGATATCTGGACAATTATTTCAACTACGTGATTTTTGAATAAACTTGAAATTCTTCTTTTCTTTTTTAATATAGCTGATAAATGTCTCTCTCAGAGTAAAATTTCAAAACAAGATGATCAACACGCATTCTGAAGGATTTTGCACAGCTGTTGAACCGACTTCAGTCACTGTGGCTCTCGAACACAATAATAAACAGCAGAGTCTTCAGTCTTCAGGCTGTTCATCTGCAGATACAGCTGCTCTCTGCTGTTGTCTCTGGAGATGGTAAACCGGCCTCGGACTGACTGAAAATGACGGATGTTAGCACTGTCATACATGCTCGCAACCCACTCCAGTCCTCTTCCAGGAGCCTGTCTGACCCAGGCCATCCAGTGGTTGCTGAATGTGAATCCTGAGGCTGTGCAGGTCAGTCTGTGGGATTCTCCGGGCCTTTTAACCACAGGTTCAGACTCAGTTAGAGTCTGACCGTCAACACCTGTGAAATCAAAAGAAAGTTGTTTTATTTCGAGCTCTAACTTTATGAAGACCAATAATAATAAGAAGAAGAAGAATAGTAATAATAATAAGTCTTCACCTGCCCAGCAGAGAGCTAAAAGCAGCAGACCTGTGCTACAGTCCATCATATCAAACGGTGTCTGTATCAAACCTTCATTCTCTCTGCAGCCTGATAAGTAGAGTGAAAGACATCTGAGTTTTGCATTGACTCCTCCTCACTGTGTGGATGAGTTGAAATGAGTGTGGACATTGTGTTTGCGCCTCATATGTGTTAATAACTTCTGTCAGCTACAAGAAAAACACAGCACACAGAAGGCAAAAAGACACAAACTTTACAATTCTAAATGTAGTTATTAAGTCTCAGAGTTTAAAAAACAACATGAAGAAAAACTGGCATGCTAGGATGACATCCCTGGAAAAATGCCTTGAAATGATTCAGAACTACTGAGAGTATCTGCCTCTATCAGAATCAATAATTTACTAGATTTACTAAATGTCAGTTTAGTGGTTCAACAGGTCACTCTGAAGTGTGGAGAGATGTATCTGTTTCTTTAGTCACTGAGCTTCCTCACGCACAGAATTAAACTGGGGAGTCTTCTTCATCCAAGCTTTTGACAGTGCGGTGATTTGTGCTGCTCGGCACATTTTAAGTTGTGAGAAAATGACGAAACGAAAAATTTCATCTTCCAAATCTAGAGTTTTCTCTGACTTCCTTTGTAAAATTGGTTTTACCAGAAACCACTGATTGCAGTCACCCGCTCCTCCTTTCACACCTCGGCACCTGTGATTATGCACATGAACAATAGTGGGTCACAACCGTCTCCAGGGGAATACACCGACTGGGGTTTAAATACCTGGGTTTCCCCATGTTTCCCTCTATTCAAATGAGAGGAGAAATGTCTTCAAGAAACAAAAATTAGTCCCTAGTCTGACTTTTTTCAAGTTCCAGAGACAATGTGTATTTTCATAATATAATGTGCTGATTGAATGTTTGTGCAGGTCTGTCAGTGGTTTGTTTCACTGTGCAGGTGACGTGCACAGCAATAAACAGCTGCGTCCTCAGGCTGCAGATTCTGTGCTGTTGTTGTCACCGTTTGAGCAGAAGTGTCTCCCACCACTCCAAATTCACGCTGTCTGATCCAGCCTGTTCCATAGTCAGTAACGGAATAACCAGAGACCCGACAGGTGATAGTCAACGACCGTCCAGGCTGTGCAACCACTGAGTCTGGCTGGATGAGATCAATACAATACACACCTGTGGAAACAGACATTAACATTATTTCCATCATTCATCTCAACATTCAGTGTTTCTACAGTTCATTAGTGTGAATCCTCTAAAAGCTCCTCACAGGATCCAGCAGCAGCAGAGCGAACATGATTGATGTTGAAGTTGAAGTGCTGTGAGCTCATTTGTCGAACCTTTAATAGTGTTCCTTATCTTCTTATTTGCCTTTTTTTCTTTGTGTACAGTTTTTGGTTTTCATGTGATTTCTTTACATGTATTAATTATTGGATTGGTTCATGGACCTTTTCTTTACCTTTTGGATTATTTTGTTTATTTTTGTCCATATTAAAGACTTGGATTGTAGTACATTTGGGTTCTCATATCTCTTGGCATCACAGTGTAAACGTTATTATTCTACATGCAAGATAATATTGTGAAAGGTTGTGACAGGCTGCATTTTACCTGAACCACGATCTTTTCCAAGGCAATTTTTTTGTGCGTGTGTGTGTGCGTGTGTGTGTGTCTAAATCTAACGGATGAGTGTAAGTGAAAAGCTCGTGCAAGCTTCTGCCACCCTGCATCCACCTGAAAGAGCACCTTTGTAATCTGGTGCTTTTCTAAGATGCACAAATCCAATCCACTCCTTTCCCTGTAGGGGAATCCAGGGAGTCAGCCAGCTGCTCACAGAATGACAGACCTGACAGGTAATGGTCAGATTTTGACCTGGATGTGTCAACTGTTCAGAATTTACAGTTGTTGACAAAGAAAGTCTTTTGTGACAATTTACCAAACTACATTTCAAAAAGATTTTTGTTTTGAATTTTTTGAAAAAAAACATTTTTTTTTTGACTACTCCTCACAGGAAGGGTTCATCTGGATTGGATTGCATTTCTGCTGCTAACATACTAGCCTCAAAAGAACTGTATACACCACTGAAACAATGCTACCAGGGGTTTCTTTGTGTTTATGTGATATTTACCTTGCCCACCAAGAGGTGGAGGAATGTTGTGTTTGACCCATGGAGTATGACAACATTGGGTGGTATGTATTGCAGCGTTGTATTGGCACATAGAAAATTTGGAATGGGTGTGTGCTATTAATTTCTTTCTTTAGGGACTGTGTTGCTGGTCGATGAGCATTTGCTCAATACCCCTTTTGGATTGTGTCACTGTGGAGTGAACACATATATAGCAATAAACAGCTGTGTCCTCAGGCTGGAGCCTGTCTCAGATGTCACAGGGTACACCCTGGACTGGTCGTCAGTCTCTCGTAGGACTAACACGGAGAGACAGACAACCAGTCACACCTATGGGCAATTTAGAATTATCAACGAACATAACTCCACTAACTGCATGTCTTTGGACTGTGGGAGGAAACCGGAGTACCTGGAGAAAACCCACAGAAACATTGGGAGAACATGCAAACTCCACACAGAAAGACTCCGGCTAATGTGGATTTGAACCCAGGATCTTCTTGCTGCGAGGCAACAGTGTTAACCAAGGCAGGATCCCAACTGTTAGCATATAGAGAACATGGCTGATGATGAAAATGAACTGATGTCAGCTCTTCTGTCCTCTCACTGATGCAGTCAAACACTTTACTTCACTTATCAGGAGGTGTCTTATGCTTCTTTGAAGTCTGCAATCATAGAAATATATGCATTTTATTCATTTAATTTGTTGTATTCTATCAACATATATTCTTTCTTTGCTACCATGATTATAAGATTATAAGATTTACAGTTATTTACAGTTAATGCTTCTATAGATTTCAGGTACCTTTCCATGCATGCCTGTTTCTCCTGAATTGAGTTTACCGCCACTATTCATGCAGTTCTTTCTTTAATCTGATTTCCACAGCAGATGGTGTTAGAAGTATTATGGTTTGTTTTCCTATGAGTTATCATATCTAATGTTTTCATAAGTTGTTTCTATATATTACTGTGGTTTCCTTTATTCTGATGGGGATGTGTTTGTGAAACTTGTAAAAGAGAGCTATCGAAGGTACTATAGTCCTGTTCACATCCCCCACAGAGACACAGAAACACACACACACACACACACACACACACACACACAGAAACTCCTACAACAAAGGACACCACTTCACACCTCACACACATATGTAGATGAAAGGGTATACTGGAAAAGTACTGCTGACTGTAACTGGGCGGAAATACCAGTCATGTGACTTTCATTGTATGCATGTGTGTGAATAAAAGCT
>VUQJ01045814.1:5579-20142 GCA_015108635.1 Andinoacara biseriatus
CATGTTCACAGTCCAGCCCCGTTCCTCTGATTCAGCTGCCAAGCTGGCATAACACAGCTTTTTCCTTTCATATGCTTCCTCAATGGCATCCTCCCAAGGGACTGTCATATCAACTATGATGACATGGTGATAGGATTTTGACCAGAGAACCAAATCTGGACGCAGGTTGGTAACAGCAACTTCTAAAGGAAATATGAGTCTCTGGGTGAGGTCGACCCTCATTTCCCAGTCCCTAGCTGCTTCCAGTGAGCCTACATCAGAGCGCGAGCCATTGGTCCGTTGCTTATCCCCTTCCCGGATAAAGGTTGTCTGTGGAAAAATAGGCTGGGCAGCTGGTGGAATGGCATTGATTGTGGTTCTTCTGTTCTCCAAGGCATAGGCTAAACACTTAAGCACCTAATTGTGCCTCCAGGTATATCTTCCCTGAGTCAGGCTGACTTTAAAACCCACCAGAATGTGTTTGAGGGTTGCCGGAACTGCACAGAGGAGACATGCTGGATCCTCTCCAATCCAAAGATGTAAATTTGCTGGCGAGGGAAGAACATCATACGTGGCCCTGATGATAAAACTTAGCCTATTGGACTTCATATTCCACATTTCGCGCCAAGACATTTTCTTTCTCTCAATGCCCTCCCACCTCATCCACTGGCCTTGCTGTACCTGGGAGACTGCTTTGGCACGCCTGGCTACTTCTTTTTGGTGTCGTACCTCGGCTACAACCATATGTCTTTGTTCAGTTAGTGTGGCCGTTTGCCATCTGGGTTTTGTTCTTCCTAAACCTAGACCTCCCCTGCCATATTGAACATGACCCACTATATCCCGGTGCCTGAGGTCAGCCTGTGCATCTGCCACAGCGGTCTGTGGCTTCCACTTCTTGCCTGCTGTGAAGGTAGGAGCCACGCCTCGTATCAGGTAGCCCCGGGATTCAGCAAGTGTCATTTGCAGTCGAACTTTAGCACATTTGAATTCCTCCACCAAGCTTGTGATAGGCAAGGAGAGAGCTCCATTTCCATACAAACCCACACTGCTCAGACATCTCGGTAGCCCAAGCCACTTCCTCAGTTGAGCATTCACCAATCTCTCCAGCCCCATGACGTGTGATAGTGTGACCTCATAGATTGTAATTGGCCACATGAGGCAGGGCAGGAGACCAAACTGGAAACACCATAACTTCAGTTTCCCCGGGAGAGCAGTACCATTGATTTGCTTGAGGCCATGTATTTTATCCTGCCTGAGTTGTTCCATTTGTTCACCATCCTTGAGAGTTGCAGACTTTTGATGGGTTTCTCTAGGATTGTTGGTATTGGTTCCCCACTAATGTAGAATCTCTCATTGGTGAGTTGGCGTCTGATGATGGAAGATGCTGCGGGATTTGCAAGAATTGATTTTCATTTGTGCCCAGTTGATATTTCCCTGAAGTTTATTTAGGAGACGTTTGGTGCATGGCTTTGTTGTTGTTACAGTCTTCATGTCGTCCATATATGCCCTGATTGGGGGAAGACACAGCCCACTCACAAAGAGTTCTCCTCCGACCACCCACCATGACGCACGGATGATCATTTCCATTGCCATTGTGAATACCAGGGGAGAGATAGTGCAGCCCGCCATTATTCCAGTCTCCATGTGTTGCCAGGCAGTAATATTGTCCTGTGTTGATATACAGAACTGAAGATCTTGAAAGTAAGCCTTGACCAGTTTTGTCATAACTTCTGGAACATGGAAGAAATTAAATGCTGTCCATAGTATCTCGTGTGGTACTGACCCAAAGGCATTAGGAAGATCTAGGAAAACCACATGCAGGTCTTTCTTTTCCTTTTTGGCTGTTTGTACCTGGTGCCAGATCATGTATGCATGTTCTAGCATTAGCATTAGTGTTTTGTTTTTTTTTGTGACTGGTGAATGTAACTGTATGTAACTGCTATGAAAACAGTCCAAAGTTAACCTTTCCTTCACGTAGTGTAGTAACACTAGCTGAAAACTGTCCCTGACATTTTCCCCACTGAGATGTTCTTTTCTGTAAACTAAAAAGCTGCACTTGCCTGCCTACAGTAAAGGTCGCGCACACTTGCACGCACTTGGTCGTTTCCATGTTTGAGTAATGCCAATGTTTTTGCAGGGCATATGTTACCCAGAGGCTGTATCATTCTGTTATTATGCAGAGCTCACAGAGAACAGCAGCAGGTGGTGTTGACTGGACTGACTCCCTGCAGAGCTCTGATAAGTCTGTAAAACACTGCTGGACCTCAGGGTTTGAATCCTAATGAAGTCCTTCACACGGATATACAACTATGATACCATCGCTGTGTTTTTCTTTGAAGACCTTTCACTGTTCTTATCTTTCAGATAAACTTTGACTTTATCTTCGCCATAGCAGCAAAATTATTAATAATTTAAGGAACACTGTCCATCCATCTGTTCTTCACCTGTACCAACAACCATGTAACCAATCTGATTCAAACTTGGCAGATACATTTTCAGGGACCTGGGTATTAACCCCAGTCTTATATAATTCAGATAAACATATAATTCAGAGTACTTAGTGAGTTGTTGGTTTTTTTCTCTGTGTGTTTTGTGCATCTTTAGCCTCTTCCTTTTAACAATGTTTTGTTTGGTGTGGCTTATGTTGCCTCAAGCATGCAGGTCCTTTATGAAAACAAATATGTCCAGCAAATGTAAACACACAGCTAAAAATGAAAGAGGATGGTATCTGAGTCCGGTTAACAGCTCAATTCCCACTCAGTCTATAAGCTGAGCTCACTGCTAAGGACATAAACTGATCAGTCACAAGATTATAGCCACAGCTTGTTCATAGCACCTGGTAAATTTGGAAGCCAGATCAGCACCTTTGCCTCTTTGTCATGTTTCTAAAGCATCAACCTGCTGGGGAAGGCCACAGGGTTTTGGGGATACTTGTGTTACAATGTTTAGTTGGTGACATGCACCAAAATAACTTCCTCATGAATGTCAGAACCCTTGTGGTAGATTTCAAAGAGATGAGTAACATTTTTGGTTTTAATGTTGTGGCTTCTTTCCAAAGAGCCGGCTACTTTTCCACAGAAGATTTAATGAGTGATCACGAAAGTGGAGCAGTGGATTGTTGGCTAATGAATGCTCATTTTCTTTACAGTACCAATCAAACAGGAACAGGAATAAGACCAGAGTGAATCTAATTTATGCTGCTGTATTGATGTGATTATCAACCACCGTCTAAAATCACTCTTAGTATTTTCATAACTTCACAGATCACAAACAGTGAAACGCGAGCTGTTTAATATCACACTGATTGTTACAGTTAAAAAAACACCGCCAAACATGGCTTGCAGATATCCCACCTCGAGTTCTTCATGTGTAGGTTTTGTTTGTTTTTTTCCTTTTGCTGTTTTCAGTCCACCTGAAACTACACTAGCATAGAGGAAACGATGGTTACTGCTGCTAGCACCGCTAATGTTAGCCAGACTCTGCAAACCGTTGCGACACCGTGTGTGTTTGGAACATTTTACACAGCACAAAATGCTACACATCTCAGCGGCATTTAAAACGTGATTAACTAGGAATGTGATTAATGGTTTTATATGGCTGCTAAAATATACACCAAATATTTATTTGGTAAATGTTTGACTTAAAGTCTGATGAGGTTTGAATGTTTTCTGAGGATTTTCTATCTCAGACCATTCAACAATGTTGGGGGTCATTACTCAAACAAAGTATTGTATTACACATTACTCCTTACTTTTCTTAAAAATAATGCATGTTGCTTAATTACTCATTGGAGGAAGTAATTTGTTAACATTACTCATTACATTACTTTTGTGTTACTCCGTAACATGATTTAAAATGTATTGTTACATAATTACCAGTTACAAGTATAAACCTTAGGCTGCAGTTCCACACACTGACACGATCCCAAATCCTTATGAGGTCACACAAGATCTTTTTTGGGGGGTTTCAGCTTGAACACAAAGCTGACAACACAAAGAAAAGTTTAAAACAAGTCCAAAGAGAGTTCAAAGCAATCGCCACAGTGAATCTACTGCTACAAGCCTGACTGCTCATCACTGCTTTTGTTACCTGTTGACGTTCAGGCTCTGGGTGCTGGACTGGGATCAGCACTCAGCTTTATCATCACTCTGGGTTCTTCACTAGCTTTGTGTCTCTGCGGATGCTTGCAAAGAGCTGAAGTTGTGTTAATATAATGCAGTTCTTTCTGTCCTGGATGCAGTTTGCACTTTACCATCGTGCTCTTGTCCTTTTGTGCAATAAAAACAAACGTAACGTCCAAACTTCCAAGTGTGCAGGAAGAAAAATGTATGTTTGCAGATAAATGAAGAACCTTTATTTAAGTACATTAATCACCAGGAACATGCCCCTCCTGGACAGACTACCACAGATAATTAAAGAGAAAAACAAATATTCATACTTCCATTCACACCCCACCAATTCAGAATTATCAATTATCAATTAAGCATGAATTTGGACTGTAGGACGTGCCAGAGCACCCTGAGGAATTTCACACACATCACAGAAAAATCAAGAAATGTTACTGTGTAATCTCAATATAGTACCGGTAAAAGGTTTGGACACACTGGTACAGCATGTTCTTCTGTGTGTGTGTGTGTGTGTGTGTGTGTGTGTGTGTCAGATCACTGTTCACAGAAATCCCACCCGCTACGTCAGTCTCATCCATCTCTTCCTCTGCTCATTTCTGCACCTAATTTGAAGGTGGTGCCATGTTTCAGTGGAGAAATGGCCTAATGAACACCAAAACACTGAAAAAGGTGAGGGAGGTTATTATCCTCCCTCTCATCAGTTTTACAGGAAACTCATATCTACATACAAACCAGTGTTGAGCTGATAAGGCTCACAGAAGCAAAGCTTATCCTCTTTCAAGTCAAGCACGAATATGCATTTCCTGCAGAGGAAGAAGATCTTTCAATTTAAAAATTCAACATCAGGGTATTTGACACAGCCACATCTGTCACACGTCTCCTCTACAGAATTATCTAAAGGAGGCAACTGGGCTTTACCAGGTGCTAAATCCGATTTCACAAGCTGGAAAACATAATGAGAGGTGAAGCGTCTCCCTACAATTTTAAATCAGATCCTGGATAAACAGGAGAAGTTGGAGGTTTGACACAGGAGGAGTTAACTGAGCCAGCCCGCAATCTCATCCTTCACACGCTGAGGATAAATGAAAAGAGAAACCTGAAGGTTTAGCACAATGTGTTGGGTGCTCAAATATATTCTGCCTCAAAAGAACTGAAACTTCAATAAATATACCAGGAGCGAAGGTCAACTTCACAAAAACGCTGACAGCAAAAACCTTCCATGTTGCTTTTGTAACTGGGAGAAGGACGAGCCGTGGGAGGCTCGAGTTTTACGAGTGAATGAAACAGGATCTTGGCGTGAGTTGGCACGTCGAAGTGCTTTTCCTTCACCTCCCCTTTGATTTTGAGAACAACTGTTTAATCTGTTGGGTGTCGCATTAACCAGCAGGGTGTTGCAGTAATTAACCAAGATGTCCTTCGACTGACAAAACAAACATCAAACACTCTTTTGACTTTGTCTTTATGGACACACTGGTAAAGTCTTCCAAATTAAAAAAAAAATAAAATAAAAAATGGAAAGCACAAGAAATGCACAAGAAATGTAATGTGCCACCAAAGGAAAGGAGCATAATGTGTTACTCACTAAACGCAGCGATGGCCAAGACGATGGTGACCACGATGGATGCCCAGGACACCCACAGAGCTTTTTTGCGGTAACTCTGTGCTTCATGAGGCTTCAGACGCATGCTGCTCTCCAGAAGACCTGCAGACAGAGTCCCAGCGCTCAGTGACCCACAGTGTTCAAACACAGCTTTGAGTTGCTTTTAAAGTGGACCTTTAATACTTTTCCATATTTTGTGTCACATATAAACACTGTAACAATGACGGCTGCTTTTTCTACTCTTGGATCTGTGTGATGTCATAGAGAGACAGAATCTTCATTACAGACTACATGAATATGCATAATAAGCATAATAATACAGTAGGTACAGTTTTCACAGGTAAATATGAAACGGTCCAAGCTACGCGTGATCAAGCTGATTTAAATTATATAATGAAGAGGAAACTTTTGTTTTTGTTAGCATCTTATATGCTTTCTCTTCTGAATGTGTTAGCAAACCACAACCCATTTACCCAGCCAACGTAATTAGACCCTCATCTAGAGCTGTGCTCCTGTGACTGCCTGCAGCCTCTACCAAACCCTGACAAACGTTACTCACACTTCAGCTGCTGAACGCTCCACTGCTGTATGTTCACCAGAAGCATGCTAACTGTGTGTGTGTGTCTGCTGTTTGGTGCAGAGCAGGTGGTGTGCAGTGGAGGTTTTTTGTATTTTTTTGTATTTAGCTTTAAGCAGGCAACTAAGAATATGAAATGATATACACATCGGCTCTGGCTCCTCTTTGCTGTGCTGTTGCCATCCACTTACTGAACCGCATGTGTGCCACGTGATCACTGATCAATGTTTGTAGCCTTATTAAATCCTTATTAAATCCATCCATCGAAACAAGTTTGGATGTTTTTGAAAATTCATGATATCTTTTTTAAAATTGGTACTGTATTAGTGCAATCATTCAAATTTTCATTTTGTTATGACAAAGAATTTGCAGAAAAGTGGGAAGTTTTGTGCTCTAATGAAAGCAAATTCATGCCTTCCTTTTGTCTGTGGAGGTTCTCAGTCATCCTGATCATGGTAGGTTTGAGAGCTTGAGTAAAGAAAGCAGCTGGACAGGTTTGTGAAGATGTTTCACCTCTCAGCTTCAGTTCTAAAACAACTGGCAGAGTTCCAGATAGTAAGTCCCTAGTTGGGCTTGTCCCCTTTGGAAGTAATCCTGAAGGTTGTTAATTCACTATTGATCATGTGAGTGTCACATGATCAGCTGGGTCAAAATCAAAACCCAAGAAGTAGAGGCCTTCACCAAAAAACAACTCAGTGGGTAAATGTTTGCCGGGGAGGATACCAAGGAAAACAGGTTACAGTTCCTGGACTGTGCCGCAGCACTGAAGTTCACTGGAAATCCGCAAACAGAAACCTGCACCTACTCTTTGACTCCCACCACCCACTGGAACACAAATTGGGGTGATCAGGACACTGCTACACCGGAAAACGTTCCCTCTGAGGCCGAAGGGAAAAAATATCAATGTAAAAATGTAGAGGAGAGCATGTAGAGGAGGCTCTTAAAACATGCGGTTATCCCAACTGGGCCTTCATCAAATTAGTGAAGATGCACAGGAAAGAAGGTCAGACACCAACCAGGGAGAAACTGAATGACAAACACCCCTGTGGTCACTTGTGCTTGGAGGAAGTTCTCTGACAAACCTGCTACATCCCGGTGCACTTCAAACCTAGCAACTTCAGAGAAAAACTGGTTCAAAACACCCAAATACAAGCTAAACAACAACATGCTGATGCTGATTTTGGACTGAGAAGACAGGAGGCCATCTACATCCACAGTTCAACCATCTTTGAACAGAGGTGGTGGGTTACGACAGCAGCTGTCAGCCACCTATAATGCAGTCTTGAGATTCCTTCCTGCATTATAACCCCCACTCACACCTTACCTCAGGTGACCACACCTTGGCTCCTGTGACAACTCACATGATCAATAGTGGGTTAATGACCCTCAGGACCACCTCTGAAGTGGACAGCTCCCACAGAAGCCTTCTGGATGAGAAACTAAACATGTTCACAAACCCACTGAAGGCGAATGCTGCGAAATTCACAGCAAAAGCTACAAGCACTTCCCTCTGTGCCATTTTTAAGCTGTGGAACTCCTGCTACTGTGTAAATGTTGCCTGTGGTCGTCAGCAAGCCTCCATTAAATCATTTACAGATAGAATCTGCAGCACTATTTCATTGCAAGGGACTCAGGTTTGCACACTCTGTACTGCATTACTACCCAGATCTGTGAATAATTTAACACACATATATTGGCCATCACATTTAGGTGTCAGTCCTCAGCTAAAGCAGCCTTTTCCCTCAGAAATCATACATGATTCATGCACAATGTGGAACATCTGGAGGCAAAATGTAGAGACGGGAGAGAAATATTTTGAGTGGGCTATATTTGAATTAATTAATGTGTATTTCCAGCGTGTATACAGTAAGGCATGAATTGGTCTACATGATATTACGCACGGTGTGCGTCTTGGCCACGGGGCATCCAGCGAAACTTTAAGCATAATTCAGACCGCCTACCTCTGTCCTCTATGCTTTCCGTTATCTTCATCTCTTGGTCCATCGTAAATCCTTCTCCGTTATTTTCTGTGTTGGGCTGTTGCTGCAGCTGTAGAGAGTCCGCCTGCTCGCACTGTCCGTTTACCACCGTGGGGTCCACAACTACAGCCGGGTCCGGGACGGTGGTGGAGTCTGGCGGTGTGGGCTCTGTCATCTTCTCGGCTGCGGTTGTACTGAGGCACTCCACAAATGTCTCACCTGTGTGAGAAGTGCAGGCTTACAAACAGACACAGACCCAGAGACAGAGAGGAAGGGAGGGAGACTCCTCACAGGGTGCTCATCCAGTTGCGCCAAATAACACAGTAAGGCGAAATCACACCGGAGTTACGGATTTCAAAACAAAAGCCATTTTTCCAACTGAAAAAGTTTTTATTTTATTTTATTTTTTATTTTAAAAATGGACAGTAAAGTGGAATATATTATATATTTTATATGATATAACTTAATTACCACCATGCTTTATTTTGAAACCAAAGACAACTTTCTGCTCCACAATATAATTTGCTACTTTTTGAAGTAGATTTTTTTTTCCATTTGCTATCTATACTTTGTGCTCTTGGCTATTTCTGCTGCGTTTCCGAGATAAATATTGTGCTTTTTACTCCACTACATTAATCTGACAGCAGTTGTAGCCACCGCTTCACATTCAAGAATTAAAAGCACTGAACCTACCCTGTAACCCATTACTATTATAAACCGATCCATACCACAGGGAAATGGTTAAAATTAGCTTTCCTTGGCCTAGCAGCATCAAAATGCTATTTTCTCATGTGTCAATAGGCTAAACGTTGATTATAATAGGTCTAGTAATATTAAGTAGCCTTAGACTCAAACTTTGCTGACATGATTTAACAAGCCAGTCATATCTAGGTAGCTTTAGCAGTAAAACGTAAGCCTCTACTAATGAATTAAACTTCATCATGTACGTTATTGCATGACTAGAAACAGTTTCCAAGACAGAGACACGGTGCCCATTTATTTTGAAAGGGTTTACCGGAACTAATGTGTGTATGCGCTGACACACCTGACAAACGGTGTTGTGCACAGTCTGGACGAGCCGCAGGAAAAGGAAAATTCACATCAGGCTCCGATTCGCGACTCCGCGACAGATCCCCACACCTGGACTCTAATTACTATTCCCGGCGGAGGTCACGAGAGCTGCGCTCGTGCACTGTGAGTCTGTCCCATGTGGATTCAAAGCGCTGTCGGACGTGAGCGCGTGCAGATAGTTGTGGACCTGTTACACACCTGTCACGTAGACTACACAGAAAAAAAAATTAATAACACAACTCTTGTTTTTCCTGAGAATAAAATCCGCCCCACCACCAAAAAGAAAAATCTGTCAGTCTCCTCTTTTGCAGATAAATGGCCGTCAGAAAGGAACAGCTGATATTTGAAGAGTGTGGGGTGTTAACCTCCTGGTTTTCTGCTTATTTTAAATTACGTAAGAAAGCAATCTCCGTATTTAGGGAATATTCATCACGACAACCGGAATGCGTTCATCTAGCTCCAGAGAAGCGGCTGCGCAAACTCAACCTCACACAAACTCAACCTCACACAACCTTTCCATACAAACATGTATCACTGCTGAAGATCAAGGCTGTGATTTTATGAATGATCTAATTATGGTATCACATCCTGAAAAGCGTTTTAGATGCTTTATATTAGGCATTTCTAGAACAAAAAATAAAATGTCTGCATGATGAAGAAAAAGATATTTATAGGAGTTCCTATTACTTATTTGTAATAATTGTCCTATATGTGGCATTCTCCCAAAGGAGAACTACTTTCCATTTCATATTTACTAAACATTTTATTACTAACAGGATTATAATATCATGAAATATATTTTTGGGCACGTTACAAATTGTTGCCAGTATGATCATTCGAATGATATTCTGTTGTGTATTCACCAAAACCATCATATCACAGTCAATTTTCAAAGTTCCCACGGTTTTATACTGTGATGCTGCTAATGTTGGTAAATATGGTTCAGAAAAGGTTAAGCCCAGTAACAGTGAAACCAATGCAGAAGTGCCTTAAACCTGAATTCTTTTTAATATTCAGCCCCCTCTGGTTGGAAAAATAATTCCTACTGTACCGAGATTTTGCAGAGACGTGATCACTAACCAGGTGATAACTTGTGTGCCATTTTGGATGTGTGACGATCATGGTGACAATGTAGGATGAAGGCCCCAGGCATACAGGTCTGGAGACTGTCTGGTAGCCACCAGTTGTAAGGGGGAAATGAGTGTTCCCCAGCTGGTTGGCCTATTGCTGCAGCTGCCAGTAGTTTGCATAGAAGTGACGGATACAAACACTGGCCAGCTATGCTCCGAGCTTTGGTGGAACTGTGAAAAGTCCAACACAAACTGGAATCTGGGATTGTGTGCCTTCAAAGTAAAAGCTGCACCTTTTCTAACTTGTTGGCTGCAGCTCTGAGGCAGAACATTTAAGGGTCCCATTATACCCCCACAGCTCTGTACCATTTATACCAAATATACTTAAATATGATCAATCTGTTTTTATCAGTTGGCTATGTACCACAGTAGTGTGGCAGTAATGAAACCATTACTTAAAAAGCCATCACTTTACCCAGCTGTCTTAGCTAATTATAGGCCAATCTCCAACTTTCCTTTTCTCTCCAAAATCCTTGAAAGAGTAGGTGTAAAACAGCTAACTGATCATCTGCAGAGGAACGGTTTATTTGAAGAGTTTCAGTCAGGATTCAGAATTCATCACAGCACAGAAACAGCATTAGTGAAGGTTACAAATGATCTTCTTACAGCCTCTGACAGTGGACTCATCTCTGTGCTTGTCCTGTTGGACCTCAGTGCATGATGTTCATTTGGTCAGTTATTGATCGGTGGGAGTGGGAGCCTCCGGATGCCTCCCAGAAGCAGTTCTCCCCTAATTATTGTTAAAATTGTGGTGGGGATATTTGATTGGGGAAGCCATATCAAGCTGCACAGAGTCAGTAAGGATGACAAGGATGTGAGGCGCAGAAACAGAGAAGAGAATCCGGACACTTTTTGAAATGAGTCACGTGATACGGACTGCACGCTCTGCTTCTGACACGCTTGTTGTGTAATTTGAAGCCGTGTGAAGAACGCAACAAAACACCAGACTTCACACTGTTACACTGGGTCACTTTAATGCCATCTGATACTTGCTTTGCTGCTTTTACTACACTTAGCAAACCATTTGAAATTCAGAGTTTTAAAATAAAACATTATATTTTATATGACTTTGCATTTTTATTTAAGTGTATAGCTATTTTACTTTGTTGTAATTGTTTTTGCTGTCATATTCATTTTTAGCTTATTAAGATATTTGTTTCGTCATATTTTATTGAACATCATCACTTAACCTAACCCCAGTAACTGCATGTCTTCGGACTGTGGGAGGAAACCAAAAGGGGAACATGCAAACTCCACAGAGAAAGACCAAGGTGGAGTCAAACGCAGCAGTGCTAAGCAGTTACTGTCTACCAGTCTTATCTACTTTACCAACATTAACCCCATAAGCTATATGAGAACTTATAGCAGCAGCTAAAGCGCCAGTATCCATTCATCTTTGCTGTGTTAGAGCAAACAGACCATCCAACGCGAAGCTGAGCTTTCAGTCCTGTTCTTGGTCTCTGCTTCCCTTTAGTGGAGGATGCAGAGTAATGCAGCCGGAGTTTCACTGAATGTGTTGTTTTAGCAACTGCGCTTTTAAATACTGACACATTTGATGGCTACTTTTGCTAAAATATTATTTTATGCTTTTAGTCTAACAATATAGAACATACATGTTTTCCATAGTATGAGTAAGTTAAGCCACATATAATGGTTAATCTAAGCTGTGGATATCCTTTGTGCAATACTGACATCCTCTCTCACTATATAGATAACTGGTGACAAATAATAGGACATCCTTCAACAGTAAGAGCAAATGGATGCCTCCATTTGTGGAACAATGTGGCTAAATTGCAGAAAATGTGCAATAAAAGCAGTGTAGGTTTTATTTTTGTATACCAGATCACATAGTGGCGCTAACAATCAGTTAAATACACTGATTATTTTAATGTGCAGTGGTCATTTGAAATGTTTTTGTCCCTGTTTATGTAAACACAAAAATCATAATATGCATTTAAAAATGAGGGGGAAAATAAATAAATACATATCACTATGGGAGAAAAACGAGCCTGCATGCCTGCTTGCATACGTATCTGTCTTTCATATGTCTAGATCCTGGTTCTGACAGAGGTTTCTTCCTGTTGAAAGGGAGTTTTTCCTTCCCACTGTTACCAAGTGTTTGCTCATAGGGGGTCATTTTGACTGTTGGGTTTTCTCTGTGATTATTGTTGTTTGTTGTGATTTGGCGCTATAAATAAAACTGAATTGAACTGAATTGTAGTTTGGATTTTATTTACTACCATCAAAATTAGCACAAAGCCAAAGCAGTCACCTTAAGGGTATACATATATGTAGACAACAGTAAAGGATAGTTAATGGGTGCAGCTTACACCACTGACCTATTCAGAAATCAAATTAGCAGTTTTAACAGTAAAATAAAATAGGATAGGTAACTTAAAAGTGTTAGGGCTTATCAAGAAGTTTCTTTGCATTCACAGTTTGCATTTTTATAAGGACTTTTATATATGATAGAAACTGGTCGAAACTTTCCTTTTCTCTCCAAAATCCTTGAAAGAGTAGGTGTAAAACAGCTAACTGCCCCCACCGAATGTGGGGGGTCAGTTTCACAAGTTTGGATTTGTGTTTATATGCTTTAGAATCTGAAAAATGGTTACCAAACAATAATCGTTTTTATTCCATACATAATATCGTTTTTGACAGGATTTTTCTGACTGAAACACTTTTGGGTGCAGCCAGTCATCAACATCACACCAGAACGCTTCAGAAGAAAACTAATGGTCTACAGATTCAATATCATTATCACAAAATACACAACAGTTGGTTTCAAAACCAACAAGGCACTACAATAAATCACTGGATGGACATATTCCATTTAATATCTTCAAATGAATTTCTTTTGCCTTCAGGGAAATGGGAAATTTAAAATATTTAGTTATTAAAATATGAATTGTGCTTTAGGGAAAGATTTGTGAGATTGAGTTTTTGTGAGACTGAATGGGCTGTGAGATGTCACTGAATACATTTCTGAGTGTTCTGGTTTTAATAGTGATTTCACTGACGTCACAGCCGCTGATTAAGATTAGTGGAGGATGAGGAGAGACAGGAGTGGGGGATGCTACAGATCATCTACCCCAAAGAGATTCTCCTAGCCTTACTAAAATGACAAAATATAAGACAGAAATAATTTTCAGGCCAGCAACTTTAACAGTACTTCATTCATAATAGGGAAACATCCATGTGGCTCTGTGAACATGAGGCTGAGTCAGTTAAGCATGTTCGGCTGTTATGTTGGAAATTTGGTAAAGAAAGAGAGGAAATGTTACATAAACTAGAAATCGCATTTCCAGAAGAAAATGCTACTGTGAATGTTTCCAGCCGAAAGCTCGGAGCTGAAATGCCAAGAAATGCTGAAATGCCAGAAAATGCTTTGAACCACTTACATGCTCCACAAATCCTTATGAAGTGGAATCAGAATTCCCCTACAGCCTTTGATCCTTTTATCTGCCCATAGATCTCCCCTTTGATCTCTTTCCCTATTCATTTTCAATGGGGCAAAAAATTCACAAAAAAATGAATATAAAATAAAGCTGAAAAGTTATGAAGCTGAAAAGCAATAGCACTAATGTCCCGAAGAAGCTGAACGTTTTGATACCGGAACGGTGTCTGTAGCATAAGCGTAGCTGGAGTTATTAGCCATCAAAAAACGTACAGAAGAATAATAATAAATAATAATAATAATAAAGAATACAATAACAATACTGTGAATGCAAAAAACGTACGGAAGAATAATAATAAATAATAATAAAGTATACAATAACAATACTGTGAATGCTTTCAAGCATTCACAGTAATGACAGAGACTGTGTGAAGTTTGGGGCGTAGAAAGTATGCTAAAGTGGGCAGATAGTGATACAGGCAGGGCAGGAGTGCTGAGTTATCTCAAAAAGACTGGACTGAGGAAGATCTTGAGCAGGGACGTCACACTTATAAATGACAGAAAAAGGTTAAGGTAGCTTATTCCTCAGTCTGTCCTGTAATTTTAAAACAGAAAATTTCTGTTAATTCACAGAATTTCATTCTTTCTTTCTTTCTTTCTTTCTTTCTTTTATTGATTATTTATTTAAAAAAAAAAAAAAAAA
>VUQJ01045815.1:0-12313 GCA_015108635.1 Andinoacara biseriatus
ATTCTTATTGTTCAGTATCTTTTGCTTTCAAGATTCAAGATACATTTTCGGCTGCTTTGCTGATGGGGCTGTAAAAGGTCCTTAACCCATCAGCAGAAGGAACAGGATGATCACAAAATGACCTCCAGCAACCACTGGTATGAACGTCTCTGACCAAACGATCAGAAACAGACTTCATGAGGGTGGCCTGAGAGGCTAACGTGCTCTAGTGGGCCCTGTGCTCACTGCCCAGCACCATGACACACGATTGGCATTTTTCATAGAATACCAGAATCTGCAGGTCCACCACTGATGCCCAGTGCTTTTCACAGATGCAAACACATGTGGCGTAAGTGAAAGTGTCTGGAGAAGCCATGAAGAACCTTATGCTGCCTGTAACATTGCTCAGCATGACCAGTTTGGTGGTAGGTCGATGATGGTCTGGGGAGGCATATCCATGGGGGAATGCGTAGACCTCTACAGGCCAGGGAACAGCACCCCGACTGCCATCAGGTATCAGGATGAAATCCCTGGACCCACTGTCAGACCCTACACTGGTGCAAAGGGGTCCTGTTTCCTCCTGGTGCACAACAATGCCTGTGGCGAGAGTATGTAGGCTGTTCCTGGAGGATGAAAGAATTTATACCATTGACTGGCCCCCACGCTCACCTGAAATAAATCCAATAGAACACCTCTGAGACATCAAGTTTTGTCCCATCTGAAGTCATCAGGTTGCACCTCAGACTGTCCAGGAGCTCAGTGATGCCCTGGTCCAGATCTGGGAGGAGATTCCCCAGGACACTATCTATCATCTCATTAGGATCCCCAACATTGCCAGGCATGATATAAGCATGTGGGGGGGGGGGCCATATAAACTACTGAGTATCATTCTGAGTTGTTGCAATGAAATTTTGGCAAAATGGACCAGACTGCTGCATAATTTTTCCACTTTGATTTTTGGGGTGTCTTTGAATTCAGCCTCTGTAGGCTGATCATTATCATTTTCCATCAAACAATGATCCTTTCATTCCTAACACATTAGCCGGTCCATATCACTGTAGATATCAGCACAAGGTTTTTTCCCATTGAGATCTGATGTGTTTTCAAAGAGTTCCTTTCATTTCTTTGAGCAGTGTAATGACACTGAAAGCTCAAAGAAAAAGATGAATAAAACAGATCTAAAACTGATTATTTTTCACATTTCTTCTGTAGTATGTTAAATAATGGTGCATTAAATGGACATTGTATAGATCAGGGGTGTCAAGCTCCAGGCCTCGAGGGCCAGTGTCCTGCAGATTTTAGGCGTTTCCCTGATCAAACACACCTGAGTCAAATATAGAAGTCATTAGCAGGACTCTGGAGAACTTGACTGCATACTGAGGAGGTGACTGAGGTGTGTTGGATCAGGAACACATCTAAAACCTGCAGGGCCCGAGGCCTGGAGTTTGATACCAGCCCTCGAGGCCTAGAGTTTGACACCTCTGCTATAGATGGTAAAAAGTCATTTTCAGCAAGGTTACTTATGTTTATCAGGTTATTTCATAAATTATTTGTAGGACAGCTGGAGGTTTAACTGCTGCCTGAGTGTTCAGGGTCCATCCATCTTTTGAGAGATATTGTTCAAAAGTAGCTTAGCCGGGTGCATTCTCTGAAGCACCACCCTCTACTAACACTCAACAGATGTGTGCTGTACGTATGGATCATTTCTGTTATATCAAATTTGGTGTAGATGCGCTTAATTTTTTTTAGAACAGATTAAATGAGATTAAAGTAAATCTCACTCTGGACTGACAATAATCAAATTTGCAGTATTTCAGAACCCTCTCAGGTCTCACAGTTTGGCAGTTGTTTCTGATTGAAATGGGGATTTTTTTTTGTTTGTTTGTTTGTTTCAAACGGAAATAAAAAAGAAAAATAGAAATCTCACATTACTAAAAAAAACATTTATGATTTAAGAAAGAATACTTAAAAAAAACTATCTGGATAAAGTTGCGATTGTGGAACATCCATTTCCATCTTAAAGTGATGAATTCGACCTGCGAATATTCACATCTCACCACTCTCAGCAGCTCATTGAGACTAAAGACTGTGATGTGAATGAACTGAAAGCTTTGCTACACAAACTGCTAACTGCGTGTAAAGATGCTGCCAGTGCTGTAAACCAAACCCAGTCTGAAACTGAAGACCTGAACAATATGTGGTATAAAGAGAATAGCACTGGAACGGGGTGTTATGAGCCTGCGCCACCTGGTTGATAACTGACACTGGGATGTTCCACAGTCTATTTTGAAGGTTTCCTGCCCTTGTGTACCTTCTCTTTCTTGCGTGTGGCTGTCTCGTTGGTGAGCCTTTGGGCATGCTTGGCAGCGTTAATGTGGAGCAGCTTCTGTTGCGTGCAGGTCGTGATGTTGTTTTCCAGCTCCAATCGCACAGAACTCTCTTTCTCCAGCTGTCTCTTCTGATCGTTCACTTGAGCCTGGCGTAAAGCTAATTCCTAGAAAAAATGAAGGGAGGTGTTAAAGAAGGACAAACAGGTCGTGTAATGCTTCTGACCGTGTACCAGGACCACTTTGGATAAACACTGACATGTGAGAGTGCAGCGAGGGTCCGCTGTGTCTCCT
Organism: Andinoacara biseriatus; assembly: GCA_015108635.1. Classification (NCBI taxonomy): domain Eukaryota; kingdom Metazoa; phylum Chordata; class Actinopteri; order Cichliformes; family Cichlidae; genus Andinoacara; species Andinoacara biseriatus. The sequence goes on from VUQJ01045815.1 coordinate 2,601, forward strand.
GCAGAGCGAGGCAGCACTTGCTGTAGTGGACCTGCAGAGCCTCTTGCTGAGCCTGCTTCTCACTGATGAGCTTTCTGGAGGTGGTGCAGTCCATCTGAGACCGGTTCAGCTGCATGGTCAGAACCTCATTTTGCTCCTGCTCTGAAGCAAGGGGTTTCTTGTAGCCGTCGATCTCCATGTCCAGTAAGATCACCTGATGCTTGGTCTCACTGAGGAAAAGAACAAATGAACACATGCTCATATTTAGATTTGTGCTACTTTTCCAATAAAAATCAGATCAGAGATTATTCACATTATTTAGTGTTCAAAAAACACATTTTTAACAAACATCTGCAAATGCAAATGCAGGAATCTGAGTTTATCATAATAAGTTTATTGTTTTGAACTTCATTTATACCCCTAGATCAAAAAGTAGTGCAAATAATCTTTCAGTGTAGACAAATATCATTTTCATGATATGATTCATAAAATATGTTTAGATCAGGGGCATCATATGTCACACGTACACTTGAAGTGCATTAGCACCTTTAACGTGTACTCGGTAGCACATAAATAACAGCCTTCCATATCCACCAGTCTCACCGGAGGGCCTCCTGCATCGCACCAAAGGCCTCATCGCGTCTCCTCATCCCCATGACGCTGCTGTCCCACTGCTGCAACAGCTGTTTGTGGGACACCGAGAGTGACTCCATCTCCACCTCCACCTGCACAAAGATGTAAATATGAATACTGGTGTTGTTTGAATTCCTAACTGTCTCAGTCTTATTTGGTTCATGAGTTAGTAAAAGGATTCATGAATGGTGACATAACCTACTTGTGTTGTTCTTTTTCTCTCACTCAAATATTCTTATGTTAGCTGTGTCCACTAAATTAGATGAAATCCACACTATACTATCATTAAATCATCCAACAACATGCACTCAGCAGTCGTTAGTTACAGTTAGTCCAGACTGGACCAACTTTTGCCTTCAAAGCAACCTTAATTCATTGTGCCGCAGATTCAACAAGGTGCTGGAAACGTTCCTCAGTGATTTTGGCCCATACTGACACAACGGCGTCACACAGTTGCTGCAGATTTGTCGGCCGCACATGAATCTCATGTTCCACCACATTCCAAAGCTGTTCTCTGAGATCAGATTGAGATCTGGTGACTGCAGGCCATTTCAGTCCAGTGAACTCTTTGTCATGCTCAAAAAACCAGTTTGATCTGAACTGTGTGACAAGGCGCATTATTCTTCTGAAAGCAGCCATCAAAAGATGGGGACACTGTGTTTGTGGTCATAGAGGGACTGATGGCAGCAATACTCGGGTAGGCTGTGCCTCTAAGAGGCCAAAGATGTGCCACACCATTACACCACCATGAACAGCTGAGACCAGGCAGGACAGTTCCAAGGTTTAACACTGTTAACACCAAATTCTGGCCCTGCCATAAGAATGTCAAAACTCATCCAATCAGGCAGCATCCAGTCTTCTATCTCAGTTTCCTGTTCTTAGATGACAGGCCTGACTCCCCGGGTGGTCTTTAGGTGCTGCAGCCCATCTGCTTAAAGGTTTGTGCATTCAGAGATGCTCTTCTGCACACCTTGGTTGTAACATGTGTTTATTTGAGTTAACATTGCCTTCCTATGAGCTGGAAGCAGTCTGGTCATTCTCCTCTGACCTCTGGCATCAACAATGCATTTCACACAGAAATGCCCCCCACTGGATATTTCCTCTTTGTTGGACCAGTCTCTATAAACCCAAACTCAGCACTTTCTGAATTAAAGACCAGTCACGTCTACATGCCTACATGCCTACATGCAGTGAATTGCTGCCATGTGATTGGCTGATTAAATATTTGTGTTGAACAGATCTACCAATGACGTGGCCAGTGAATGTTTAATCGCTGAATCGAAGGCCAATTTTCAATCAGAAGAATGTTAATGTTTTAAACCTCCACTAATCAATATTAAAATATTATTTACATCAAAAAAAATATTCACTTGCTATGAGTAATATGAAAGCTGACACTAATATTGAAATCATACACCGCTCACTAGCATCTCAAAGCTCACAAGTTTGCTTTTGTGTCCAAAAATGTTCTGGTAGGTCCATAATTTCTATTAAAGTTTGAGGGATTAAGTGCACATGTCTTCGTGTAAAGGTACAGCACATGACCTCTGATGGTGCAGCAGTTACCTCTGAGAGGGCCTCTTTGGCTCTCTGGGTCTCCTCTGCTTGAGCCCTGGCTTGAGCCTCATACATGGTTATCTGCTGTGTCAGCCTGTCCAACTCCTTTGTTAGGCGCTCCACATATAAATCCTGATGACACAGAGGCGTGTTACCATTTATGCCTACATAATTCAATCAAATCTCCAAGACGTGTAAATGTGTGTGTGCCCACCTGCTTTAATTTCTCGTCTTCTGCCTGAGTCTTCTCTGCTCCCGCTTTGCATCTTGCGTTTTTCATGGTTTTGACCTCAGAGCGCAGACCTTCACTAACTCCTTGGGTGAAGATGAGCTGTTGCGTCACATTGTCTAACTGTGCCTGTAGCTGGGACACTGGGGGGGGGAGCAGAGGAGTCAGAATCAACATAACACCTCAAATATAATTTGCAGTGGACACAGATGTTGCCTTGCTGCTGCTCAAACAGCAGCACACGTCCGGTGGACCTGACTAAAGGCTGCTTTTAGAAGGTAATGATTAAAAGGTTTAAAATAAGTTTATATTTATTTTAACTTTATATATTTTAACTTTGAAACATGCACTAGGTCACCACTGATCATTAAAACATCAAGTATCACATCAATCATCTTAGTTTTGCTAATTAGAGATTAATAGAGTGGTCTAAAATCCAATCCTGGATCAGCACAAAGATACAGCAAACAAATGACAGTGCAGGCTCACCGTGGGCTTTGGCCTTGCAGACCTTGTTGTCCATACTGGAATGCTGGCTCTTCATCTCCTCCAGCTGCTGCAGAGACTGCGTCCGTTTGGCTTCAGCCTGCGTCTTGGTCTGATGTTGGTCATCCAGCCTGTTCCGCAGTCTGGCCAGCCGCTCCTGAACTCTGTACACCTCTACACCTAAATCCTGTATGTACCTAGCATCGGCCTTTTCAACTGCACGCTGAGGGAGGAGGAGGAAAGAGCAGATAAGTATCACAAAAAAGTCTATAATTCTGGCCATCATAGATGATCTCTGTTGGGTATTAAAATGTCTTTCCTGTATCTTAGACAAAACCCAGGATAAAAGTACTAATTTTACTATTTAGTAGTTGCTGTTTGGAACTGGACTTGAGAGAGATCCTGTTATATTTGTTACTGATATTGTAACATTTTAAGATTGCAGTTAAATCCTGTAGCCTTCAAGCATTATTCTCCCCATTACCTAAAAATATTTAGAGGGACACTTACAACTCTTTCTATGCAAAGTGCTTCAAATTTCAACCCATTATTTATGACATATATTTATACCATACCAACATATTCTATTTGTTATTACACTGATTAAAGTTGAGGACATTTCCTGAACACCTGTCTTACGTAATACAGCAGGTGGGCAGTGTTTTTCAGCTACCATACACTTCAACAGCGCCATCTTCTGGACATTTAAACAGAAACCTTGTGCCTGCATGTGGAAATGATGGAGCAAAGATGGGGAGATTTTATTTATTTTTTTTGGTGAGAGAAGTAGCTGACCTTTTCCCTCAGTTTCTGGTCGAGCCTCTCCAGCTGTTTTTTGAGCTGGATGTTCAGCTCAGCTTGTTGTCTTCTGATCACGGGCTGCCAAAAGATTAAATATAACTATATATGAATATAATAACATCACAGTGGAAGATAAAGATAAACAGTATTATGTGTATGAGTTTATTTTACAATACTTTGCATCTGTCTACCACATATAAGATCATAATTTCATTTTCTCTTTGATCAGCTGTAAGGCAAAAATCCATTCATTATCTAATAAATGCTGGTTGTGTAAATATTGAAGGAGAAACTACAGACATGCTCAGGGTCCAGAACAATGAACTCCTCCTCCTCATCTTCTGGCCGGAGCTCCTGATTCTCCATCTCCTCTGATTTGTGCAAAAAGTCTAGTTCCACTGAAACACACAGAATGAAAGGCATCATTTACACAATAAATGAAGAATCATGTAAAAAAGAAAAAAAAGAAAAGATTCTCTATTTTTTGGGACAAAAAAGAAAGAATCAAGATCGAGATCTTTAAGGTCTGCTTCCCAGTCACTCGAAGTTTATTTCAAAAAGGGAGTCAATGCTGCCATCGCACCTGCCGTGCAATTTTCTGTCATTTCTGTTCATTTCATACACAACTTTTTTTTTAGTAAATTAAAAAATATGGAGTTTATGATCTAATCATCACATCAAAACATAAACTTTTAGTTAGATTTTGTTGTTAAATGTTGATTATCTCTTATCTATGAGGAGAAGAAAAATAGAGAACAGAAAGCCGGCTACAAATGTATATAGTGTTCTGATCTATATGTGTGTATGTGTATATATTGATATTTGTATTGATATATATATTACGTATATAGTGTTTTTCTATTCTATTTCATTCAATTTTTAATTCATCCTTCTTTTCTGCACTGAGCTGCTGTAATGCACAGTTGCAGAACGGTGACCTGGTATTTTACTTCTAGTAACTTAAGCTAACCTGAGTATTTAAAAGCCTCCTCTTGACACACTGACATAACTGTCATTCGGCCATGTTGGACGTGAACATTCTACAATATTGCCATGGTTGACATGAACATTCTGCCCGGTTGCCATGGTGGACGTAAACATTTTTATCCTTCTCCCTCTTCCGTTTTGTGCCCCGGAGAGCTTTCTTTTTTGCCTCTCCATCTTTAGCTACCTGTCGTCAGATGGTACGCGTTCTTAAAAGTGCGCATATATTGCATACTCACTTTTTGCACCACTGATTTTGACACTATATATTAGCGTTTAGGAGACACTTACCACTGTAGATCCGCAGTTGATAAAGGTTACTAAGGCAACTGTAAACTTCCGCTGGTGGCGTCTGCGCAGTCTCATCAGACTCCGAGGGGGGTGTGTGTGTGTGTGTGTGGGGGGGGGTACAGATTGGACAATGTATGTTTGAGATGTGACAGTTTGGTGTTCTGTGGTATATGACTGAAATCCCATATTCAGGGGGTTGCTATGGCAACACTGTTTTTGAGCATGCTTAGATCCTCAAAAAAGCAATTCATCTGCCTTAATGTTCAAAGCAATTACGATAGGGCCTTCGCACAGGCTGTGCTCGGGCCCTAAAAATGAGAAGATCTGGCTCCTTGGAAGCAAAATATAAAGTAATAACAGGTGAATAAAAAGTTAACATGAACAAGCAAATTCACTGTAGAAACTAAAAATTAGAAAATACAAAACTAGAACTGATTTGTAAATGCCTAAAATCTTTGTTAAAAAGTGTCTGTGTAGATTCTCAGTCATCCAGGTCATTGTAGTCTCTGGAGCTTGAAAATTTGTTAGAAAGTGTTTTGTTTTTTTCCTTTCTCTGCCATTTGCTTGCTCATTCGGGATCATCTGATCCTTGAGGCTCTCTAAGACTCTCTGAACCTTACAACACAAAGCACTTTGAGATGAATATTGTTATGAACTGGCGCTTCATACATGAAAAAAAAATGAACTGATTAAAAATGAAAATGGTTAAATGAAAGTGTGCCCCCCGTAGCTGGGGTGAACATTTACTGTAGCAGATGGTTTAGATCACAGAAAGAGCAAAAACTGTCCACTAATGAATGAATGACCAAACAAGCTTCAAGAAAAAAATTCTAAATATTTATTTCTTACAGAATTATGGAAAGCACGAAACCTACAATTGTTCATCAGAGAATTACAACGAGCAGTCTGTATACAGAAATACAAAACAAACGCATTATAAGTCCAATCATCAGCACACAGCCATGTTAGAATCACAACTGACACATACCGCCTGCACAAACATGAGCAGCTTCATGAGACAGGTGGATTGAGGTGTGTAACAAAGCTCTTATGTAATCCATACATACATTTAACACAGTGTTACACTGTGTCTTTTTTTTGCAACATGTGCTTCAACTTGTTGAATTTATTCTTTCCCATTCTGCTTTTGGCCTTCATGGGTGTTTTCCGCTTTTTGGCTTCCTTTTTCTCTTCCTTTTTGTCAACTTTTGATGCTTTACTATCAACTGTTGCCTTTTTGGATTCTGTGCCCTTCACAGTTTCTCCATCCATCTTGGCAACTTTAGCCTTTTTTGGTCCAGTTTTTGAGTCCTTTTTGCCTTTTGAGTTGATGTTTTCCTTTTTCACGACTGCCATTCCATTGGCTTTGTTTTCTTGCTTCAAGCCTCTTGCCTTGTCGGGGACGGTCTTCTTTGTCTTGTCACTTTTGGACTTCTCTTCAGGAGCATCTGTAGCCGCTGTCATCTCAGGAGCCTCTGCCTTCTCTTCTTCTACAGTAGTAACAGACACAGAAGTTTAGTTAATGATAAATGGGGTATGTTAATCAACGTTGGCCTGTAGCCATGACAAATAGTCTTACCTTTCCCTGCTGGTGCAGTTGGAATTACATTGGAGAACTTCTTCAGCTTGGCCACAAAGAACCCATCCATATTGTGGGAGTGAGGATAAAATCGGCGTGTGCGTCGCAGAGATGGATGGAATCTGAACTTTTTAAAACTACAAGAATGGAAAATATTCAATTTTTATTCAAAATTGCTTCCCTTCAGTGCCTAAATTGCTGACACAGAACTTCAAGCTTACTTGGTGAAGCCTTCCTTGCCAAAGTCGAGCCCTGTGGGAACTAATTTGACGTTCCTTTTCTTTAAAGCGTAGTCCACCACCCACTCATTCTCCTCCACCTAGCAGAAACAGATTAAATCACTAACCAAACTCGTCTGATAATTATTGTGCTCGTGCATAAATGTAGCAGACATGCCCGAGGCCAATTTTGAGTTTACATACTGTTATTGAACAAGTGCAGTAGACCAGATATCCTCCTGATGGGGAATCAGCATCGACAGAGTCGATGGCAGACAGAATCAGTTCTTTCTGCAAGTGAGCACAGCGGTTGATATCCACCTCATCCTGTCAGGGAAAAGAAGGGTAGACAAAAACAAGTATTAGCATAGTACTTAAAGCAAACAGACATATCTGTACACAAAGAGAGACAAAGTTTTTTTTGTTTTGTTTTTTTACCTTGCTGGTCTTCACAGCTGGATCTTTAGCAATGACTCCTGTGCCTGAGCAAGGTGCATCAAGCAGCACTCTATCAAACCCACCCATTACCTTTAAGCAAAATTCCAACAGGTCAGAACACTGTAACTGTAATAAGGCTTTATATTACAGATGTTGCTGATCAACATGTGTACACAGGATACCTTTGGGAACTCCCTGCCATCGTAGTTGCAGACCACAGTGTTGGTGACCCCAAGACGGTGGATGTTTCCCACCACACTCTTCAATCTTTCGGCGCTGGCATCATTAGCCACTATCACTCCTGTGTTTCTCATCAGCTGAGCTAAGGTTGAGAACATCTGCATAAGGTCTTCACTCATTTTAAGGGTAAAATTGCAACAAAATTGTCAATAAAGAAAGGACATCTTACCAATATAGGTGGTCTTTCCTCCTGGAGCTGAGCTCATGTCCAGTACCAACTCTCCCTCCTGTGGAGACAGCGCCATGACTGGCAGAAAGCTGGAGGCTCCTTGCAGCATGTAATGACCGGCCAGATACTCCGGGGTTGCACCTTGTTAATATGTAAAGAATCATGTTTAAGGCTCTTGTGGCTGCAGTCATACTCAGATATCCCCCACTGAGGATTAATTGCTCAAGCTTGACACAAACATAACTGTAATGAAACCTACCTATAGGTACCGAGGAGTCATAGATAACCAAACCCACTTTAGACCATTTCCCCAGTGGATCAAGGTTCACTCCTCTGTTGATTAAAGCCTAAACAAGTAAATACACAGAACAGTGGATTCAATGTGTGAACACTGAATTTCATGTAGATATTTAAGTAGTTTCTGCTGTTAGCCCCCAGTTATACAGGTCTAGAGGCCAGTCAGTGGCCTCCTGGCTACCACGGGTCACTTGGGAAAAATGTGTATTCGCCGACTGATGAGCAGTTGCTAGGTCAAATTGGTTGCAAAGAGGTATATGCTGCAGCACCGAAAAACCTCCCTGTGATTGCTTTGATTGCCAGCAGATTGTTTTTTTATGGCGTAACTTTACCTGTGCAAGGTCCCGCCTCCTTGTTTTCAGTGTGTTGGTTCGAATAGTGACAGGTCTATGGATTTCATTGGCCTCGAGGAAATCAACCAGCTGTAAGGGAGAACGAAAATATGTTTCCACTCAAATAAATATTCTCAGCTAGCATGTTTAAAATCAATACAACTGTCAATCCTCTCTAAATCGGGAAATCTGAAGTTCATGGAAAAAAGTCTGGAAGTGAACACACCTCTGAAAGAGGGAAGAGGTCCATAAATTTCTCAATGAGGAATTCATTGTAGCTGTAGTAGGTGCAGAGATCTTTCTTCAGAAGTGAGATGTAGTCTGCTCTGTCTTTCCCCTCTTCTCTTTTTGATGAGAAATTACACAGGACGTCAATGTTGTCCTTTATCCGCTGATAAACTGTCTTCAGGTCTAGAGGCAGAAGTCCTAAAAATATGCATGAGGAAAAAAATAAAACTTTGACTGTTTGCAGAACTATATTTGTTTTGCACATTTGCTGCTTTAAAAGAGAAGAAAAAAAAAACTCAAAGAAAATGAAGTCACTCACCCTCTTCTGGCCTGGGAAGCCTGAATTTATCTTCTTCGTCTATGTTGGTTTTTAGTGCATCTTCCTCATCCATGTCAGCATCTGATTTCTGCTCTTCATCATCATCATCGTCGTCGTCGTCATCATCATCATCCCCATCTTCATCATCGTCATCTTCATCACTCTCTGGAGCCATGACCTTTTTCACCTTTTTCTCTTTCTTGGCTGCACGTTCTATGGGAAGAAGCTGAAGGCAGAACAAAAACCAAGAGAGCACCAAGTTAACCAGCTGCAGAATATAGTTACTGCATTCGCTTCTGTTACAATTAGTGAGATACACTCCTGATTTTGTAGCCAATTAGAGAAAATTTGCTAATCTAATTAGGGATATTTCTACACATTTGCAGCCTGGGCAAGTACAAAATTTCAGCTTCTAAATAAAACAAAACAAAAAAAGGGTAAAAATAGAACACATACATCCTCTCCATCACTGTCATCTTCTGCCATTTCATCACCGTCATCCTGAATACCATAATCGTCAACCAAATCATCATCATCATCCTCCTCGTCATCATCCTCCTCGTCATCATCAGCGCCGTCATTGTCATCATCATCCTCGTCATCATCATCCTCCACCTCCACTTTTTTCACTCCTTTTACACCCTTCTTCTCTTGGTCTTTTCCTCCCTTCTTCTGTATAAGCTTTTCCTCCTCTTCGTCATCATCTTCTTCCTCCCAATGTTCATCGCTGTCATCTTCACTTTCTGCTTCATCAATCTTGCGCTTCCTCTTTGTTGGTTTCAACCATTTGCTGTTTTCATCAGTGAACCCTTTAGGGAGAAAGGAACAAACAAAACACAGTGAAAAATTTCAGCCATCCATTCACTTCCGCTTATCCTGTTCAGTGTCGCGCCGGGGGAAGGGGGGGGGGGGGGGGCGGGGGCCTATCCCAGC
>VUQJ01045815.1:12995-27386 GCA_015108635.1 Andinoacara biseriatus
CATGTGAACGCTCCTCTAGTATTGAATTGCTGTCACACACACACACACACAAACAAACCTTTGACTTTGAGGAGCACTGTTTTATATCTGATGATGTATCCATGACTCCAGACTCCACATCTGTATTCTCCACTGTCTCTCTCCATGGGCTGTTCCAAGGTCAGACTGAGGTCTCCAGTTCTCAAACGGTCTTTATTCATCTTTGTTCGGTCTCTGTAAAGCTGGTCTTGTTCATCCGGCTGGTCAGAGCCGTACTGATAAATGTAGACTGTCCTATATGAACCGTCCCAGCACACCACTTTAGCATCTTCAGGCAGGTTTTCTGTGGTTTTGAAGGGCAGCTGGACAGACTCTGCCCCCTCCTCCACCTCCACCTGACAGACTAAGAGGACAACAAACACAACATGAGATCTTGGAGATGTATCTGTTTCTTCAAGGCGAAGGAACAAACCAAGAAGAATTGGAGGATTGTATTTTTCGCCAGTGAGAGGTGCCAGCAAGTCTAAAGGCTGTCAATAAATTAATCAGTACAGCCTGTACCAAAATAATTTTTAGAATAAGAAATTTGGCAGCAGCATGGTGGCGCAGTGGTTAGCATTGTTAGCACCGCATGACTGTTTGTTCTTTTGTTTGTCTTCTCTTGGATGGGTGTTCATTGTATACTTGTGTGCAATGACAATAAAGTTCTAATCTAATCTAATTCAGTAACTAGAATAGCTGGATAATATCCATCCATTCATCGGCTTCCGCTTATCTTTTTCAGGGTTGCGGGGCGGCTGGAGCCTATCCCAGCTGACATAGGGCGAGAGGCAAGTTACACTAGGGGTGGGTGATATGGACCAAAAATAATAATATAATATTTTTTAGCTGAATGCCGATATACAATATATATTTGATAATTTTTGTTTCCCCAAAAGGTATAAACAAAAAGGCACTTGAGTCACACAGACACTTTTTTTTTTTTTAAACATTCCGCTGTAGATGTACATGAGAAATTGCTCAAAAATAAACTATTGGCATATTTAAATAATAATGCTTCTCAAATAAATTCATGCTTTATTTCCTCCATAACAAAACACTCACAGCTCTGCTATTAAAAGTTTATACAGAAAAGATACTAAGCAAACATTTGTCGCTAGGGGGAAAAATCCTAGCAACAAGGTCACTAAGTTGGCAACACTGCATGACCGACATGAGCTGAATCTGCTACATGGTGCGGTGACGTATTTACGCCATGAAATTAGCATATCATGATATAATTTATTTTCCCGGGCAAGATTTTTTTACTGGTATTATTGTGAATGATATGATATGGCCCAGCCCTATGTTACACCCTGTACAGGTTGCCAGCCTGTCGCAGGGCCGACACAGAGAGACAGACAACCATTCACACTCACATTCACACCTATGGGCAATTTAAAGTAGCCGCTTAACCGAACCTCAGTAAGTGCATGTCTTTGGACTGTGGGAGGAAACTGGAGTACCCGGAGAACACAGAGAGAAAGAGAGAGAAAGAAAAAACATCCATTTTCTGCTGCTTATCCAGATCTGGGTCGCAAGAGCAGCAGTCAATGCAGAGATGCCCAGACCTTCCTTTCCTCAGCCAAAAGCGTGTCTTTCCCTGATTTCCTGTTTGTTCTCTACTGCTAATAAAGCCACTGTATCCCCCCCCCCCAAAAAAAAAAATTTCTTGACCAGATTAAGTAAAAGTTAATTGTTTACCTTTTTTAGGCTTTTCCTCAGCAACACCTTTGGGCTTTTTCAAAGTCTGGATTCTCTTTGCAGCTCTGAAACATTTAAATATGAATTAGGAGGATGTAAATACATTTACATCAATAAAAAATGATTTGATTTGCGTCATGTTGTTTTCAGACCACCTCTTACCTTTTTCTGGCTCTACTTGAGAGACGTTTTGGTCCAGTGTCCTCTGCAAAGATTAAAACACAAAGAAAAAGAAAATTAAAAAAAAGAACATTAAAAAAAAAATTGGACAACTTAAAGATGTTGCCAGTATGCTTAAGAAAACCTCCCAAAAATAATTTTTGACTTGTAAAGAAAGGATAGTTACCATCAGTTATAAACTTGGCCAACTCTGTTTCTGCTCCCTGCTGCTTCCTGGCTTTTTTACCCGGACCTTTCTTCAACTTTTTGGAGGGATCCAACTTCCGACCCATGATGTTCTACTACACTGAGAGCCTCAAAAACAAAACAAGAATGTTTTCAAAATCTAAGAGAAACAAACAAACAAACAAAAAAAACACTGTACAAGAGTGGAGACTGCTGCAGGTCCCGTCTTTAAAACATTAATGATATTATGGATTTTTCCAGACACAAGAACAGGATAGTAAGCTTGAATTGTCTACATAAAGTAAAAGCAATGAGTCTGTGTTACCTTACTTGATAGAAATAGTTTTTTCTGATCTTCTAGAAAACGACTATTATGCTTGATTAAGCAAACCCCCAATTACTGAAAAATCCTTAATACAGTATAAGAACATTACTTCTGTTTTTAACAACTCGATCTTGCCACAAATAGAAGACAGCACTTAGATCTTATGACTGCTTCCAGCAAGATTCCTCATTAAGACCTGAATGCCGTAAGTTTAAATCACTCAGCTTATGACAGGAAAGAGACATTTCACTGAAAAACAAAGTTAGACAGGGAAAGTGTTTTGGGAGGAACTCTGATCAAGATCAGTATAATAAATTCAGCTTCAGAAGTATGCGCTTTATGATCATGAGCAGAATTCTAACTATGTACCGATAAAGAGGGGGTCTCTACTATTAGAACGTCCACAAATATTTCTCTGCTTATAACAAAAATCATATTTTATTACCATTTATTGAATTTCTGTTGCTGGAGATAAAACTGTCTAAAGATTAAAGGATCATCAGACTACTACCAAACTTTCGAACAGCGTCGTTACAAAATAATGATCGTTTCCACAGCTATTATCTGTCCGCATGTTTTTAAAGGCAAACCCTTATAACTCCGCTTATCGTGACTGAACCACTTTTTAACTGCAAAGTAATGGATAGCACCGATTCGTCAAATACTCACCAACAAGCTGTATACTTTAATATCCACAGACACTAAAAAATGTGACTGTAAAGCAGTGCAGGATGAAAATTTCCACACGTGAAATTTCCTTCAACACGTTGTAGCACGACATCCGGCGCACAATAGTGACGCAAAAGGAGGCGCGTGCAAAACGAGGCCCGCTGAGGAGACACACATTTTTTAATGAATATAAAATAGACCGACTTTATCACATAATTGCACCTCCAAAAGGGAGTTAGCTTCATCAAAAATCAAAAAGGCGCAACTTAACTATTTATGTGCAATTTATGTGCACACTCACTCGTGAACGCGCACTATTTGCCGTCACGTGCATGTTCTGCGACTATCCAGAAGAAGAAGGCGTCATGGCGGCCACTAATGGGAAGAAGCGTGGTCTTGAACATTTGGACGAATACGAACCAAAACCAGCCAAACATCTCCGCAGCCTGCATGACCGCATGACGGAGAGAAGGTTGGTGGTTATTCTAGAGGGAGCGTCGTTGGAGACTGTGAAGGTAAGAGATGTTTGCGTGTGGCTGTAATGCAGTCTCTACCTGTTTCCACTGGAAGTGACATCAGTAACAATTCTTAATAGTAAGTGACTTTAAGGCCAATGAATACATGCTGTCGGCGTATTTTTTATGTATATATATTTTAGGTCGGGAAAACATTTGAGCTGTTAAACTGCGACCAGCACAAAAATATGATCATCAAAAGTGGAAGAGATCCTGGACATATAAGACCAGATATTGCACATCAGGTAAACGACCGTTTTTTAATAATGTGTTTATTCTTCACTTATGTCTGTCACAATTAATCAGATGGGAGCTGAATTTGATTTAATTATTTTATTCAAGTGCATTTTTACAGAAGTCCATTTAAGGTGAGAATCAATTCACAGTACAGAAATATTGCAATGTGTTGCTGGCATTAACAAGAGTATCATGATACTGATAACAATGAACATGCAAGGAGTAGATACTGGGAAACTGGATGATGGATGGGTCAACCATCCAAAGCAACAGCACACAAGAGAGGTGAAGAAGAGAGTGAAGGCAGGGTGGAGCTAGGAATGTTAGGAATGATTTGTGACCCAGAAGGTTTACAAGATGGTAGTGCTCAGATTTTGATTGGAAGCGACCAAAACGGAGAGATTAGAACAGCTCAGGTTGAGCGGTTTGGAGACAAAGTTAGAGAGGCAAGTATGAGATAGTTTGGACATGTGCAGGGGAGGGATAGTGCATATATTGGTCAAAGGATATGAAACTGTAAAGTTAAAATTTTAAATAAAAATGAAAAGTAAAATCAAAATATTGAATCTATCATGTCTGAAAATTAGGAATGTTTTTAAGAATGTTTTTGAATAATTTATCCTTCATGTTTTGTGTGTTGTGTTTTCTGGTATAAAGCTCTTCATAGCATGTCTGTCATGTAGAACAATATAAATTATTTAAACATTCAGCTGTTTCTTTCCAGTGTTTGCTCATGCTGATGGACAGTCCACTGAACAGGGCGGGCCTGTTGCAGGTTTACATCCACACAGAGAAAAATGCACTGATCGAGATCAACCCACAGACTCGCATCCCTAGAACATTCACACGCTTCTGTGGGCTTATGGGTAAAGTATGACTATTATTTTTTTGCGTGGATAAAACATACCAATCCCTCTGTAGCCACTGTTCAAAACAGTCTTGTCCACCTGAGTTCTGGTGTCACATGAGCCTTCCCTCTGTGGCTCTTATCCTGATTCTTCTTTCTTCTCTTCTGCTACGTTAGTTCAGCTGCTGCACAAGCTGAGTGTCAGGGCTGCCGATGGTCCTCAGAAACTGCTGAGGATGATTAAAAATCCAGTGTCTGATCACCTACCTCCCGGCTGCCCTCGCATCGCCACCTCCTTCTCTGCAGGAGAAGCTGTGTGCCCCCGGACTTTGGTACCAGAGGGACCAGCTGCAGTGGTGATTGGAGCATTTGCGCATGGAGCGGTGAGAAATATGTTGTCAGTTCCTCTTTTAACAGTCATGTCAAATACTTTTTGTGTGCTACTGATGTCTCTGTCCTTATTAGGTGAATGTGGACTACACAGAGAAGACGGCGTCCATCAGTAACTACCCCCTTTCTGCAGCGCTGACCTGTGCCAAGATATGCTCTGCCTTTGAGGAGGTGTGGAGTGTCCTGTGACGGATAAGTGCTGATGCTGACTCGGAAGAGACTACATGGAACTTATTTCAGTGGACTGGAAACACTGGACTGAATGTCCACTGATGCCCAATGTTGTAGCTTGCTGTACACTGTGCTGTATATGCACATGATGGCACGTGGACACCGTGTGGAATATACATTGGTTCGTTTTCCATGCAGAAGCATGGCTGTTATTTTTATACCAAAATCAGTTGCACAGTTTTGATTATGGATTATTGTAGTTACAATAAAATGTATGTCTAAATGATGAGTGCTTTTGATTTATACAAAGTTGGAAGAGTTCACATACAGACATTTCTCTACCCTAGACTGTATAAAAGATGGACACAGCTACCGTGATGTCACCCACTGATTTGTAAAGTCCTGCTTTAGATAATGTGACGAGAGAGGCGGCTCTGACTGTGAAATCACTCTCATTGACCTTTTTAAAACTTAGAATGATCAAAATCTGCCAAATGGACTTAATCAGTATGACTCAACACAAGTGATTGAGCTGCTAAACTTATCAGTTAAGTGCTCACAGAGGTCAAGACCAAGGGTTTTTTTCTCTAGACTTCTATTGAGGTTTCTCACACAACATCGTGGACACATTGCTCGAGAGTTGTCTGCCATGTTTCATGTGATACAGCCACTGGTTGCTATGCAAATGTTTATTCCCAGACTGGATGGCAGCACTTCCAGGAGGTTGCTTGCTCTCACAGGGTAAAATCAGTTGCAAAGAAGGTGCTGCACCAATAACCAGCCTCTGAGAAAGGTGCTTGTCTTGGTTTGGTCGGTGTGTCCGAGCCCTTTGAGCCTTCCCCTGTGCCTTTCAAACTCGTGCGCCCCTGCTCATTGCAGGCCTGCATTTCCTACCAGCAGGTTTTTGCAATTTTCTTCCTTCTTTGCTTGTGTGATTTAGCTGCAAGTTTGCAAGTTTTGTCTGTTGGTTTGCGAGATCTGACTGCTGTCCTACGGGGTTTGCGTGATATGAGGCTTGCCTCTTGTTTTGTGTGACTTGCTCCTTGGTGTTGGGTTTTTTTTATGACTTGTCTTTTTCGCTTTTCTGCTCCTTTGGGGCATCTGCTTCAGCTCTGCTTTTGGTTTTGGAGTCTTCACTGGGATTGTCCTGACTTGAATCTTGTCTGTCAGTTTCTTTTCTTCTTCTTTTATTTTTTTTTTGTAAAAGTTAAAGGGTAGAAATTAAAGGTAATGTGAGAATCTCAAGGTAACACTGCAACACATGGGGAAGAAAATGTTCAGCCACAATCCCAAGAGACATGCAGGCTGACCTAGCCAAGGTTTTGGATCTGTGGATCTCGGAGGATGATGAAAAAGAAAAATTGACTGACTGCAGCGCTATATTGCATACAGACAGTTTTCATCCCCAGTGGCTCATTAAGAACATCCTTTATGGGCTGTCAGGCTTAGAAAATTAAAGCCGTTAAATACAAGTACACGAATCACCTAATACGCACAGACAGAACAACAGTTATGCACAAATCAGGTTACAAGTGCACAAAGTTTTTTGAGACACATTTCACGCTTCCGGAGAGCTCCCAGATTCGTGCTTGGTAAAAAGAAACGACCATTAGCTGGTGCAATGCACCTCTGGCTGGAAAACAGGCAGTCAAACTGAGAGGCACGAAGGAAGAGACGTACACGAATCAGGTGATTCGTGTACTTGTATTTAACGGTTTGTATGCGTGCTTTTATTTTGTATTCGTAATTTCTTAATATGTGTTTGTATTTGAACACACATTTACAAGTACCTCAAGTTACGCACAAAATGCTATTTACAACTTGCAAAAAACCAAAACCATCTCAGCCTTGTTTCTCTAACTTCATCTTCAACCCACTCAACCTGAGCTGTCCCTCTGATTTACTCATTTCTAATCACTCCCAATGAAAATCGTAGCTCTGTCACCTCCAGCTCAGCCTCCTGTCTTTTTGTCCAAACCATACATCACAGCAGATCTCACTACCAGCTTGTAAACCATCCCTTTCACTCGTACTGCTATCCTTCTGTCACAAATCACCCCTGACACTCGTCTCCACCCACTCCATCCTGCCTGCCCTCTTCTTCACCTCTCTTGTGCACTGTCCATTGACCCCAGGAATTCACTCATCCACCTACGCTACCTCTGCTCCTATCAAATGGCAAAAAATAACAGGAAAACGCATAGATTTATGTTAAGTCAGGTAGCACTGACTCTTTGCCCAAAGTATGTGCACACCTGTCCAAAAAGACTTATTTTTTGAGCCAGGAAAGACCCTGTAAATAAAAGTTGTATCATTATAAATAATAATTTATTTAACAGCAAAGACAGCATTTTAAAATCTAAAATAGATTAAAAACATTTAATGTAAAAAGACACTATAAACTATAATAACTGCAGCACATTAAAAGCTTCCCAATGAATCCATTTGAATTCATTACAAGTTTTAAAACCTTTTCAGTTTTCTTTTCACAGTAGTTTTAGTAATAGCTGAAGCACATTAACACACCATCAAAAATGATTATTTGGTTTAAATGTGAGTTTTTAAACTTTAAAAGTCTTAATTTGGCTTAAAGCGTGATTATGTAGTAATGGGAACTCACATTACGACCTGATTGTCAAATGGTGATGTTGATAACATCACAACAGCAGTTCTTTAGTGACTGTGTAAATGCTGGTACAGAACCTTAGCTGAACCAGGAACTCATTTAAAATGACTTATTACAAATTAGTGGATTCACTCAAGCGTTATAAAATGTGTGTATAGTTTGGACGGGAACTTTATTTTGAGTACATGAATTTGATGAAAATAGATATTAACTTGACAGATATAATCATTAATTTACAGATTAAGACACTAAAAGCAACATACGATGGACTAATATATGGCAACACATTGTCCAGTGACATCAGTGGTTCTAGTCATTCTACACTGTACTGGTTAGGGCCCTTTTCCATCTTTAGGATATATCAGCTGAACATTTTCAGATGATATCTACCTTGTTGACACCTATTGATCTATGTGTAATTACTGTGACATTTACCACTAGGCAGCAGCAGATGTTTATGTTTAAATAATTAATGTCTGAGGTACTAAAAGACAAATAAATAATAGCAACAGACATGGTGGTGCCTCAGCTTCCTCCCACAGTACAAAGACATACCTATCAGGTTAATTGGTGGTTCTAACTATACTGTTGGTGTGGATGTGATATGACAGTTGGGATAGGTTCCAGCACCCCCCCCCCCACCACCCCCACCACCCACCACCCCCACCACCATCCTGAACTGAATAACCATTTGGATGGAAGAAGAACATGAACACAAACGTAGACACGGATTATCAGCCACATTGTTACCGAGAACCAGTGTCACTACATTCTTGGTTTCAAATTTCACTGATTTGATCAGTTTATTTGTAGGCCAAAAATATCTCGTAGCAGAATCTTGATTGAGTGTTTCTTTTCTGATGTGGTTTTTTGACACACAGGCAAAGTCCTGGCAACTTTCACCACTGAAAATGAAACATGGAAACAAGTTTTTTTTTGTTTTTTTTTAAAATTTAATTAAAACAAACAAACAAACAAAACTAAACCGCTTGTGCAATTAATACAATATGCAGACACAACCTAACAATTACAACTAAAGCAAATACAAAATTGTACTTCGGGTTGTGGCCTACTTATGGTAGGTTCATCTGTGATAAATATATATACATATATATATATATAATTTTTTTTTATATAGCATTTGGCCAACATCCCCATGCTGAGTATATTTTTTAAATAAATTAACTCCTGCTTGATAGAGGCAACTGGTCAGCATGCTTGTAATGAATTCTGCTGAGTTTTAATGGAACACTGCAGGCTTGTAGGACACAGGTTAGATTTGGCACAAATGACTGTGATCAAGAAGGAGGGCTCAAAGGGCATGGAGTCACGGTATTGATCAGCTTCACAGCTAACCTGCAAAGGAATGACATTACAGGGAATTACACTGGATTGTAGCTGTGAAGAAAGTAGAAAATAAAACGATAATAATGAAAGTACATTACCTGAGAAAAGGATGTGAAAAACAAGTGATTGTATGACAACCCTGAAAGAGAACTGTCACCAGGCTCTTGTTTTAGACTCTGTTGATAGGCCTGAAGAAAAAAGGTGGACGACGTGAGGACATGGAAACTTGATTATGTCAATACAAACAGACACTAAAACCTGAAGCTGGATCCTCACCTGCAGCGCTACCTGCAGCGCATAATACTGCACCCACACCTCCTGCTGCTGCGCTGCTGACAGCGAAAACTCTCCACCTCTGCCTGCCTTTTCTGACACAGTGAGGTAGTGAGTCCACACGCATTCACCCACAGCATGCACGGTCTCACTTTGAGAGGAAACTGCAACACAGCAGAGATATTGCAAACAAAAGCAAACTGTATGTAGTTTGCGGCAAAGGAAGTTTTGTGGCATTTAGGAAAGTGGATGATCGCGGATTTCTCTTACTGCTAGGCAGAAGCAGGTGGAGGATATCTTTGGCAACGAGGAAACCAGCTGCACCATAATTCATGGCTCTGTTTGCAGGAGAAGGTGTATGCTCTAATCATTTGAAACATTTGATTCAGGACATTGAATAGTTAGTTAGTGAGTGCATGTGTTACCTGGGATAGGTTGGATGGAAAAGTGGAGGTACAAACATTCCCATGGGAAAGAGGAGCTTATTACCGAAGAGAAATGGTGAGACAGACAATCTGAAAGAAAAGTGAAAAGATTAACGCACACTCGACACTATTAACCGATATCAGATTTAAGCCGACACTTACACATCAATACCCTCGGGCTGCGATATCAGGAGTTTGATGCGTTTCTTCTGCCACAGGGATAGTAGCTGGACATAGTTGGAGAAGAAGCTTTGGTTGCTGATTGTCATCTGAAAACACAGAGCCTGTAAGGTCAGTGGTGGCGCTTTATTTCTGACCATTTGTTTTAACCCTTTGGGGAAAGAAGAAGTGAGATAAAAACCAGACATGTACCTCAGAAAAATGCAGGTCAAGCTCAGCTTCACTTGATGGCGCCTTCTTAGTCCACAGTTTTGGAATTACAGCATCAACCTGCAGAAGTATTTAACATATATCAGACTGCCAACAATAGTCAGTTTCTGGAGAAATAAAAAACAAAAAACAAAACAATATTCTTCACCTGTTACCTTTTTCACGACAAGCTGAAGAGATGTCTGATCTGTCCACTCAAGCTCATGAAGTTTGGACTTGAAGGAGTAAAAGATGTTCTGGATAATCTTCTCTGCCTGTTGGAGAATTAAATAACACACTTATTATCAGACATAAACTTGTCTCTAATGAATTTATTAGGTCTCACAATGTCTCCCCACCTCTACACGTCCTGTCCCTTCACTGAGAAGATGTGCGAAAACTGAGTCAAATCCTCTCTCAGTCTCAAGCACACAGTTTTTCCAGCGAGGAGCTTCCTGACGGAAAGCCAAAATATCAAGATGTTACACCAACAAATCAATTCACAGGACAAGTGTTTCTTTCTCCTGTAAAACATTAGACTAACCTTTTCAGTGTTACCCAAAGCTACAGAAAAGTTCTTTGCTGTTTCAGCGAATCTGGAGTCCATGGCAGGCATCAGGGTGTGCAGCAGATTGAGAACCATGAAGGTATGAAGGGGAGCGCTGAGTGGAAGCAAAACAGCAAAAAAAAAAAAGATAAGTATGAAAAAGAGAAGGGATGTGTTTGTCATTTTTATGTCACTTTACAGCACCTGTTGCTCAGTTCATGCTTGTTTAGCCATTTGATAATGGTGCGGGACATTTGCACGATGTAGGGTAAGTTATGCAGAAGGACGTCATCGTCTTCATTGAGGGACAGTGGATGGAAAGCAGCCTGCAGGCAACCCAACCAATTGATGGCAGGGGCCTGTCTCTGTGGGGACATTGCAATAAAGAAATACTGTCATCACATGTATCCAGACAACAGTTATTAAAGGTTTTGCATTTTTCATTAGAGTTTATTTTTTGTATTTTTGTTTCAATTTAGTTTCGTTTCAGTTAGCTCCTAGAATGGCTTTGCTTTTTTGCACGTTAGTTTATCCATCCATCCAGGTGTCGTGGTGTGTTTGTCCTGGGCTCTAATCCACCTGCCGGCTGGGGGCTTTCTGTTTGGAGTTTGCATGTTCTCCCCATGCTTTCTTCAAGTACTCTGGATTCCTCCAACAAGAAGGTTAATTGGTTATTCTAAATTGGCCTTAGGTGTGAATGTGAATGATTGTTTATATGTTGGCCCTGCAATGGACTGGCGACCCCGGCTCTCGCCCCATGATGGCTGGGAGAGGCTCCAGCCATCTCACCAGCATATTCTGGGTCGGCCCTGGGATCCCCTCCCAGTTGGACATACTAGAAAGATCTCCCCTAAGAGGTGTCCAGGAGTCATTCTGGTCAAATGCATAAACCACCTCAACCGCCTCCTTTTTGATGTGGAGAAGTATTGACTCTACACCCTGAAGAGAAAGCCCACTCCCACTGCATGTACCTGTGATCTCATTCTTCTGGTCACTACCC
Organism: Andinoacara biseriatus; assembly: GCA_015108635.1. Classification (NCBI taxonomy): domain Eukaryota; kingdom Metazoa; phylum Chordata; class Actinopteri; order Cichliformes; family Cichlidae; genus Andinoacara; species Andinoacara biseriatus. The sequence continues at coordinate 24,804 of VUQJ01045815.1, forward strand.
AAAGCTTGTGGCCATCAGTGAGGGTGTGAACATAGATCAACCAATAAATTGAAAGCTTCACTTTCACCACAACAGAGCAGTATAACATCCTCAACACTGCAGATGTTCTTCCCTCGTGCGTAAGATTTCAGCTTGTGTTGTTTAACAATATTTTGTTTAAGTTCAGTTTTTATGAGTTTGTTTTTATCAAAATGAGGGAGTACTTGTCAGGGGGCAGGATTTAAGAGGTTTAGAACAGGTGTTACCATACAAATATTTGACTCACACTAAATCTCCCTAAACACGTGCCTCCTTATGCTTGTTTTGTTGAAAAATCTGACTGAACTGACAGCATAAAACTAAAACTGTACATTCTTATTTGTTGTTTTACTCTGTTTTATTGATTTATTTTCTAAAATCCAATTCCCATTTTTTAGTTAATTTGTTGCTATGTTTTAGGTACCAAATAATAATCTTGATTTTGCTAAAATAAGTCTGTACAATTTCTGTATGTAGCCAAATTAAAAAAAAAAATATATCACAGGTCTATACAGCATAACAGTACCCTTGATGTGGATCAGGACAAACTCCCTCCCTGCAGGACGAACAGACATTCAAAGGTTTTTATATGTACAGAAGAGCAGGACAGTCAATAAAAACATAGGTCCTTTACCTGTAGCTCTTTGATGGTCATGCGCTGGTGGAGCTGTCCTTTGGACAGCCGATAGTCCAGGGGTGAAGCTGCCACAGCAAGCTGAGAGGAGAGAGAGACGAAAGAGCCCACATGGATCAAGCTGCTGCTCTGCGGGGCACCCAGCAGGTTGAGGTACCTCTGACATGAGGCCAAGAATGGACGAAGCGCCTAGATGAAATGAGATACATGGGATACATTAATGCTCTTGTATTCATTTCAAGATATTTCATCAGCAAGGATCACGAACATCAGTTTTAGCTCTAGACTTCTCTGTCACGCTGTTCCATTCAATCGGGATCAACAAGTCTGGCTGATCAATCTGTTGACAAAGAGGAGACGCGATTTTAAAGCAAAAACACAAAGCTTACTCTGCTCTGGCCACTCTCCCACCAACAAGTCTTAAATCATTTTAATTCCTACTAGCCTGTATGTATCTTTTATTAATCCCACGGATTGCTTCAGTGGGGTCTTTGCCCACATAGATGCTGAAGAATGGAAAGGTGTTGTAGTCTCTCATAAGCAAACCCAGTGTGGTGTTGAAATCTGCTTTATTCCAGCTTCCAGATACTGCCCAGCCTCCCAGCTGCATGCAGAGAGGAGACAGTTAAAAATATTAGTAGATAAAAACAAGGAAAACAATGTATTCAAATCAGTAAAACAGTTTGCAATCTCCTGAATCCAAAGGTAACGTCTTTAAACGGATCAATTCTTCAGCAGATATCAAATGTAAAACAAGCAAGTTCTCTCATTATATGTAGAACTACAGAAAATAAAAGATAATGGAAATCTTTTGTTTTTCTTTCTGACTTCAACTAAACGTTTATGACAAATTTCTTCATGTGATTATAGCACCCCCTTTAGGCCACCCAGCGTCATTAAAAACAAAACAACTGGCATTAATTTCCCTTTTTTCTCAAAACTTTACTGATAATTACATAATTAAGTAATTTTCCTTTACCAGTGTTTTGGTGTTTAGCAATATGAGAACATCTGATAACCTGTTTTAGGAAGTGTCATTTGAAGAGCTTATTGTTGGGAATATGATTGTCATACTTTCTGGATGAGTGTGAGGAAGGGCTCTGCTCCAGCAGTTTCTATAGATTTTGTGTCCAAACAGGAATGGTAGAATCCTTTAGTCTTCTGCACTGCTGAACTATTCGTCCCGTCGTCGGTTTCTGATATATAGATCCAGAAAAATGTAAACCATTTAGAGCATACAGTATGCTGGCATGCTTGTGGTGTATGCACAGTGATACACAACAGAGCTCATTAAAAAAAAAATACTGCACACAGACTCCTACCTAAAATCTCCCTGATATACTGCAGCAACACAGCTTTTCTGTTCAGTGTTTTATCCTGTCTTAGTCCTCCATCTTCCTGCTCTGACCGCACAGATTTTGTCGTCTGGTTTTCTGCATGGCCAGTGACACCATGACCTCCTTCTCCCCCCTCACTGTCCAGTAAAAGTCTGTCTGATCCACATGTGAACAAGAAGTAATCGCAAGGCTGTCTGAAGGGATCAGCAGATGTGGAGAAATGGGCTGAGGCCCACTGGCAGGCAGGGGAGAGACATGGAGACACTACAGGAAAGAGTGAGACATGATTTAGGCAAAATGGCAGAATTCTGAATTTATTGTCTTGTATTGTTGTATGTCTCTGAAGACCTACCAGTGTGGGAATTACGAGACAAACTGAATATTAGTCCCAACGTGGCAGCAAATAAGGAGAAACCCAAGAGGAGTAGTAGCAGTCTTCGATGTTTTATCCACACTGGCTTTACTCTGTGCCCGATGTGAAACTCTGGCAGATGCAGTCGCTGTCGCTCAGACTGGAGCTGGCTTTCTTGCAGGACCTGGTGGGAATATTGGGTGAGGAGTGGCAGCTGAAACAGAGGTGAAGGGCGACCCCCC
>VUQJ01045816.1:7480-19361 GCA_015108635.1 Andinoacara biseriatus
TATTTTTAACTCCCCCCCCCCCCCCAAAAAAAAAAAAACATTTGAAAGTGAATTTGTAAATAAAATGTGTGTGTGTGTGTGTGTGTGTGTGTGTGTGTGAGAGGGAGCGGGATCCAGTGCAATGTGGAGGTACTGTCTGTCAGACCAGAATAAAAATCCATGTACTATTTCTAGTATAAATGTAGTATACTTCTTCCTTTGTTTTGTAAGAGGTCTTTGTAGCATGCATTGTTTTTTCAGTGTTCACACACATCCTGGGAACAACAAATAGTCTGTAACTGTGGAACTTCTGTGCAAACAGGACAGTTTTATATTAGCTTCCTTAAGTATGAAAGCTTTGCTTTCACAGTTCAAGGCTGGCCCTGTGGGATAGCTTTAGCTTTCATTACCCGGATTCCTGGCTCTTCTCTGTAATGTGAAACGGACCTGTGGAGCTATAATGTGGACAAAACTTTATCTTTCAGAAATAACTCTAGCATGCTGAGAAATCCATAAGGCAAAAGTAAAACTGGAATTAATATTGTGCTTGCAAGAGGGTCATTGACCCTGCACATGAGTTCGCTCACGACGCAGCATCTCATTTCCACAACTGTAGGCCATAAAAGAATACTGCAGTAGTAACAAAATGATAACAGCTACATAACCATAACAGACAATGAAAACAATTCCCTTAAACTCTACAACAATAACTTTATTTATATGCCACTTTTCAAAACGCAGGTTAAGTGCTTTACAATTTAAGAGTCTAAGAAAACAATGGCCTGGAATTACAGAGAAAAGATTAAGAGAACACTAACCTATAAAAATGTGTTTTTAGCAGATGTTTGAAGCAAATCACAGACTCGGCCGACCTGTGGAAGTCTGGGCTCCATAACCTCAAAAGCACAATCTCCTCTGGTTTTTAAAAATTAGAGTGCGGAACAGTCAGGAGACCCTGGTTAGAGGATCGGAGAGGGCGGCTGCAGTGACTGATAAGGTCTCAATCGGTCAGATATGTAAGGAGGGTCCATCCATGTAGAGCTTTACAGTATATGCTAATAACAGGATTTTAAAGTGGATTATGAAATTTCACTGGGAGCCAGAGAAGGGATGCAAGAATATATGATATGAGATTGTCGACTAGTTTTTGTTAGCAGCCACAAAGTCCTCCACAGCCATAGAGGAAGCTGTGGAGGACTGAGATAAGCATGTAAAAAGTTCCAGATGATTGAATGACTAAAGTTTGATTTCTGCAATATTTCTGAGGTGAAGGAAACAAAACTGGACGAGTTTTGAGACGTGAGATTCAAGATGTTACTGTCAAGAGGGCTGATGTACTGACTGACGCAATGTCCCAGGGACATGGTGGGAGATTACATCTGGCCACTCCCAATACGGCATGAATACCATATTTAAAAGAAGATTAAAATATAGTTCATAGACAATGTGACAAAACACAGACATATAAATTGCATGTATTCCTTAAAAATGCTATTTAAACACATTTAAAAGAAGTACTCATGGTATTTCCAGTTTTTGTCTCTTATTTAATACAAAAAATATAACTGAAGAATAATCTTGTACATGTGCATGTATAGATGTACCTTTTCCTGTTGCTCTGATTAAGCAATAAAAATGGACATTCAATACAGAAGTCAGATTTATTAAGTAAATCTTCAGAGTGACATCTGAACCAGAACCTGAAATATTTTACTCTTAGAAAAGTATTTTGGTCACAGCACCATCATGGTTAAGTGGTGATGTCTTTCGTATAATAACCGCTAGATGGCAGTGTTGGTCCAGGCTTGACATTTGCAATATTAATTTTAGGAGAGTTTCACTAGATCGATAGATACTTCATTGATCCCGCAAGGTTATTTTGTTTAAAAGTTAAATAAAAAAAAAAAACTTTTGAAAACTCATCTTCATTCATTTTCTTTATATATGCTGAATGTATGTTTCTTCATAGGTTACAAATGTACTACTGTGTATTACTAATGCAATTAATGTATTACTGTGTCTTGTTAGTCGAGCCGTGGTTTAATTGAATGATAACCTGTTAAGAGTCACATCATGTCATGGGATGCATTTAATGCAATTAATACACCCAGAATTCAGTTCAATTTAATTCAATTTTATTTATATAATGGCCAATCACAACAAACAGTCACCTCAAGGCACTTTATACTGTATGGTAAAGACCCTACAGTAATTACACAGAAGACCCAACATTCAAAGCAACCCCCTATGAACAAGCACTTGGCGACAGTGGGAAGGAAAAACTCCCTTTTAACAGTAAGAAACCTCTGGCAGAACCAGGCTCAGGGAGGAGCAGCCATGTGCCGCGACAGCGAGAATGATGTTAGTGTCCACGTTTATTAGAGTGAATCAGAATATTCTAATTATAATTGTGATAATAATAATAACAAACTTGTTTGTTTTTTCTGTGCTGAGGTTTCCTAACCTCTGTGAAACAGTTTGAGTTACGCTTGAATCTCGGTTGAATCGTCACAGAACATTCCATTTAAATCTGATTAGACCTACACACGATGCAGCGCATAGACAGTTTAGATAACGTTTAAACTGAACCCTTTTGCTGTTGGGATGTTTTGATTGCAACTGCGCTGAGACACGGGGCTTACACAGGAGAGCAGGAACTCTACCGAGCTGTGTTCAGTGACTGGGCTAATTCTGCTTTTAAACATGGAGCAGTCCACCTTGCACTTAAGAAAAATAAAATCTTGTTGCTTTTTAAAATTGTAGACATAAAACATGACAGTAAAATTGTGCTCAATATCCTTTTTCCTCCTTTTTGAAAGTCCTTGCTACAGGTCTACAGGGCACGTCAGTTTAAATTGGCTTGATCCCTGGAAACCCAAATGACGTCTGACCCTAATGTGCAGTTATTTGATTTCCATTCTCAAGACTTGAGGTCCGTGACTGCAGCTTGATTGTACGGTAATGTTGACACTGCGTATGAATTAAACTCAGTGGAGGAGGTTACAAAGGGAATCTTCTGAGGCAGGGCTTTCTTGGCACCAAACATGAGGTTTCTGGTTAAATTAGAGATGGAGGTGTGGTGAGCAGTAACACTGCTTTGCACAGTTTTCCCAGGGGTAAGCAGCTCAAGGGGAGACAGTCGTGGTAGTGGCTCGAGTCTGTCTGGCATGCATGGGGTCGCTGACGATTAAAGGGAGGTTTGACAGAGTATGGTTGAGATTGGAGGCAGGGTCTCTGGTTTCTGGTTTCTAAAGTAGCTTAGTCAGCAGTACGATCATCTGCAGCACACCACATCACATCAGATCAAGAGCCTGATCTCTGATGTTGATCCAGAAAGTTGCGAGCAGACCTCTCTTTATCTCAACGTTCTGCTCCCCTGGAGGAGATAATTTACAATAATATGAAATCCCATTTGAGGTGGTTTGTGCGACTTGAACTAAGAGGTGGTGGGACAGAGTGGCTTCTCAGTCGAGATCAATTTGACGATCTGAGGATGATTTGCTCACACCACCATCCACTGCTTATTCATTTTGATGCTCAGCTTTCATACGGTAAACATGCTCAGTGTAACACCTGGAATTACAGCTTCAATTCCTACTGAAAAGCTGTCTAATACTAAAAGACTTCCCTGGAGTAGATACAGCTGTGATACTTGCCTGCAAAGCATCTTGATAGCACAATATTTGCAGTCCATGTTTGTACTTTTCATGAAGATACATTGTTTGATTAAGGACTTACAGTTACCAGAATGGCAGCAGAAGTTATGCCAGCACATCTTTTCCATTATTGTCATCTAAACCCTCAGCTGGAGGACATTCATCTTTTCTTCCAGCCCCCTTTTCCCTCTACAAAGGTCACACAACAGTGTTTGTTTCCTTCTGCTGGCAGACTTGCCACGAGCTGTGGATGATGTGTGCTGGTGATTTATTTATTTTTTTTTCTGATTGCTCTGGCCATCCAATGCTCGCCACATGTTATCTGTATACGTGTGTGTGTGTGTGTGTGTGTGTTTAGATGGATGGTGCGCTTTTACTGTGAAGTCACTTAATGGTAAAATAATCTTCAAATCACATTTTTGGATTTTCAGCACCCCCCCATCCCCCCCTCCCCTCCCCAACAGTTTTAGTATTACATGGCTGTTTATCTTCTCTGATTCATCTTGTATTGCTGAGATAATCACATTTGCCCACCTTTTTCTGTCACATCTGGATCCCACGGCTTCATGTGGTTGCCACCACTTCCACAGATGTCTTCTGTCTCAACTGCCAATAATGACTATTTCCTCTATTCCCCGCCCACATCCTCATCCTCATCCTTCTTATTTGCTCTGCACTACTTCGCATAAGAAAATGTTCTTTCTTGTTTTTTTTTTGTTTTTTTTTACAAGGTTTCAAAAATAGATCTTTAAGCGCTATTATTGACACACGCCCTAGCCACAGATCCCTCTTTTCCCCTCTTTTTCCTTTCCCGTTTCCAGTCTTTGACTCTACATGTGTATAAAGTCAGATTTACTGTGGATGTGCATATGTTTCATGCCCCCCTTTCCACATAATATGCAAATGGCACTGTCTTCACTCAGCTGCTTGTTTCATTTTAAAATGCTGTAATCTTACACAAATCCACAAATATAGTTAGTAGAATCCCGTAGCATTTAATCATTGAGCATAATGATCCTCTAAAAATTTTCTTATCTCATTTAGTTTAAAAACATGCAGTTTAGGGTTTTCCTCTTAAATATAATTATCATTGCCTTGTGTTACTTTAATTAAAATTACACCTAACTGATACTATACACTAGGGATTGATAAGCGGTCACACCAAAGAATTCTCTCATTAAACGTAATGCAGCCGCTCTATTTTTAAAGCTCCAGCTTAGGCCCTCTGTAGGAGGACCAAGCTGAAGACTGTTGATTGGTTGTGTCATCCTGCTGAGAGCACAATGATTACGATCCAGTGTCTTGGAAGCTATGAATGTCATTTGTGCAGAGCAAGATTCCTGTCTTTAACCATGTAGTCTTAAAGAATGGCAACCCCCCACATCTCTAGCAGAGTGCCAAAGGAAAGGTCACTGTGACAATCAATACTCTGCCTGGTTCTGCTTCGGTGCATCAGACTAATCAGCCTGCTACCCAGAGTGGGGGAGATCTCAGGACCTGATAAGTGGAAAGGTAGAGAAAGAAGAAGGCTACCAGTGATACACTAAGCACAGTCAACACCTTAAATATACTTTGAAGGGATTGCAGTTAGCATTGCAGATCCTCCTGAAATTCTCATAAATTCTCTCATAATTTGATTAATCCAGCCAGACTCTTTTCTCTGCTCTGAATTTTTCTCATGAAGGTTTCATTATCTCTTTTGGGGTTATTAACAAGCACATGTGTCTTACGTGTGTTCACACTAACTGCAGTTGTTTGGGCCGTGCTCTTAAAGACACAAAGACATTAGCACACAAACTGAGAGGTACCTGTGGTTAAAGCAGAAGCTCTTCAGTTTCACTCTGACATTACAGAAACCGCAGAGCCTGTAAACCCTCTGTTTAGCCCATAGACTGTATGTACAGTCTCTGGTTTAGCCACATGGGCAAACAGTTAACTGGCACGCTGTGGAGTGATGTGAGAGCACGCAGTCACATCTGTATTTATCAGATTTTCTCTTAGCCAGCCCCTGCTCCCGTTCTTTGCAGTCTGTTCATTTTTACAGCCTCCATTCAGCCACATTGGCCTTTTGCTGGTCTATTAACGGGGTGTTTCTCGTTTCACTCTGCGTTACAGTTTCCACAGGACTGTCAGTGTGGAAACTGCAGAAAGTTCAGAATCAGTATAAACAACTGATACATAATGCTATTTTCTTCCATCTTTCCAATAATTTAGTTGGCCTGTGCATGGCTTTATTCTCAGAAAAGAATAAAACGAAATATACATGGCTATAAATGCATGGAGAAGTCATAGTATTTAATGCTGTTTGGCTTCCAGAGCCAGTCTGTGGCTCTTATTTTGTTTAGTTATTGAGGCTTGATTCCTTTTTTTTCCTAATGCTAAATGTTCCTTTTAGCTATACTCATAATAAATACACTGCAAAAAACTGAAGATCCAACTGAGTTTAATAATCTAATCTAAAAACAAAATCTAATGAGTTATGTTTGTGGTGCATTGCCTGAGAGCTAGTTCAGGCATAAACAAAAGGTAAGGTGGTAAGGTACTACTCAAGCTGAAATATTTCTCACTGCTTTCTTGCATTGCTGCTTGCCATCCACCACCCCAACTTGATTGCAGTGAGTGATTGCATTGATTATTTAATGAAATTAATGTTTATTTATTTGCTGCCTGGGACCTATTGCAAGTAGTTGAGGTAACCAAGTGGTCGCCCAGAGGTTGAGCATGCAGAATTCTCCACCTCTGCATGACCACTTTTCATTGCAAGGCGATTGCTCAGGCTGCCTGGTGGGAGGCAACCTGTCTCAGTCTGATCTGATTGCAATCACTCAGAAAAACAGACTGGTTAAGGTTTGTAGTCAATCACTGTCTAATTTATAAATGCAGACAAATTGCCAACACGTAATCGGAGTCGGTCTGCACAGATGAGCTCCGTCAAATATTGAAACACATAAACCCAATTTACTCCGGTTTGTTGCAGGCGATTTACTGTAATGTGTACTAAATTTGGCGCTGAGAAGCATGTCTTATATTTCACCCAATATGTGTGTGGTAGTTGCCGTTATAGCAGTGTTCATTTAATTGGAATGAGAGGGGGGAGATGTGATCAGAACGAGTGTGTAATTGGCACAGCTCGATGGCTCAAAGCTGTGAGTGCAGTGCCAAAACTTTGGCTCTGTCCTGTAACTCCTTAACCACACAGAATGAGCACTGAGTACAGCCGAGTTCCACGTATTCCTGCTCTGCAGTAATACTGGTATTTTATTGAAACACAGCTGAACTGAGCTGAACTGAAATTAACGGCGCGTTAGAGGGACGGAGTCTGCCCCTGGCTCCAGTACAGCACTGCATGGCTAATGTAGACGGCAAAAGATTTGCAACAGACAGCAACAGATCTGAGATTTAACACATTTAATCTGAGTCACAAACAGATTGCATGTAATTACCCACTTGAACCCGTCCATTTGAAAACTGATAGCACACTGACTCCGTGTAATTGCCGTTGTATTGCCGCCTTGAACCACCAAAGTCAGTTTGAAGATTGGTCTCATACCTTGGTCCCTGCTTGAAGCCAACATTTCAAAGGCAAGGAGATCACAAGTTCATGTCACACTGTTGCAATAATTTTGGATGAACAGCATCTCCAACCACTGTTTTCCCTAGTCTGACTGTAACCTTAGGTGCAAGCAGTAGGTAAAGTCAATTGAGGGGTTGGTGCTTTGAACCACAGCGGCTTAGCATGACCAAGGGTTCAGTCTATTTTGCTTCCTCACTAACAGATTATTTTGTGTGAAATTAGCAAATTTTTCTAGTTAACATCTTGTTTATTGTTTCTAGTAGAGTTTTTTTTTTTTTTTAAGTGTAGTTTATGTACTAAAGAATATCTTTATGGGTGCAGTAATCCAGATGCTCTAATTGGTATTTTCTAAACCAAGACTGTATTTTTGGGACTTAGACACAATAAACTAAAATGTCTGTGTTAATGGAAAGAAACATGGCACACAGTGCAACTTGTGGCTTAATTTTAATAGCGTTTAGACAACAACCGAGCTTTATGGCAGTGATGAATAAACAACATTAAACTTTGGCTACACGTACAGATCAGTTCATTTTTGACAATGCGCTTCTATTCATGGGAAATCCAATTCATAAAAGGCATGCTAACAGTATTTCTGTATCCACCATAAAACCATAAAACAAACAAACTTGAATCAGCCTCGTCCCTGACCCTTAGAGTATTACTGTTTTGTTTTCATCTGTCTGAATGAGCAAATCCCTCAATGTTTAACAGTGGAGTCAAATGATCCATCTGGACCATTTTAATGAAAGAAGTTATTTGAGATGCCTTTTATTTTGTCTATCAGGCCTCTGCTGTGAACCCAAACATGAGAGAGGGGAAGTCTCAGTCACCTTCAGTACAGTAGTAGATGACAGTGTCTGTTGGAGTTTATATGAAGAGGGATACCAGGATATAATTACAAATTTATTGTCCATGCAACCCTTAGGGCGTCCTCCCTTTAGCCTCTCTTCCTCTCCAACGAGAGATTTTTTACAGCCGGAGTGAGACCACTGAGATTTCCTTGAACCTTTCTTTGCTCTTAGTGTCATCGCCAGTAGGGAATGACTGGGACATAAACCTCCTGGTGTGTGGATGTGAGTCCTTGTAGCTGAGGTATTTGCAAATGCAGATACTCTTCCAAGCAGCATGGAAAGTCTCAGGACACATAATGTCCCAGGGGCTGTTTCGGCTTTATCTTCTTTTCAGAGGTTTCTTCTGGCAGCTGTTATCCCAGAAGTATTCGAGCATACTGGAACACTGCTAACATCTGTGCCGTGTCTGCTGATGATGTCAGCCATATGACTGATATCAGCATATCGCACACGCACAACACATATGAACATGAACATATGCATTTACAGTACACAAAACACATCCGCCTGTACGCAAGGCTGCATATGCAGACAACCAGACATGAGCGCAAGATACTTTTATTGGCTGCAGCAGTTCAAGTAATTTTTCATGTCTGCATTTGTTTGTCACTAGAGTGACTAAAATGACAAGACAAAGGATTTTGGCTGATGCTGTGTAGGCTGCAGGTCATAAATAAAACTACGGTTGGTAAAGTGAGAATGAATTATACTGTACTGTATATATTTTTCTAGCATTTTTTAAAAAATTTATTTAAAAGCAAAAGCCAAGAATCTCAAATTTCTAATTATTTTTAATTTTTTTTTGTTTTACTTTCCCAAACAAGGGAGTGACCTTAACCCTAACTTTAAATAAAGCTGTTCAAGATGTCTGATCAAAATTTGTGTCAAAAGTTATTTTAATTACTGAAATGTAATCTCTAGCTAGCCTGACACTGCCATTGCCAAAGGTGTTCACTCACCCATCCAAATCATTGAATTCAGGTGTTCCAATCACTTCCGTGGTCACAGGTGTATAAAACCTAGCACCAAGGCATGGGTTAGGGTTAGCCCCGAGAGCCTTCATCAGGAACTCAGTGTGGAGGACAACATTAGAGGCCAACTTCAAGCATTTACCAAGGAGATGCTCTGTCCCCACTGCTGTTCTGCATAGGGCTGAACCCCCACAACCAGATCATTAACAAGGCTGGCTATAGATACTAACATCAGCCACCTCCTTTACATGGGTGACATGAAACTGTGTGCCAGGAGTGAACGAGATATCAATTCACTGATACACAGCATGAGGATCTACAGTAATGACATTGGAATGTCACTCAGACTGGAGAAGTGTAGTTGGATGGTAACAAAGAGAAGTAAGATAGAACTGTACCAGAAGGCAACATTACAGACATTGAGGTTAGCTACAAGTATTTTGGACTCCCACAGGCAAATGGCAAGAACAAGATCCGGACAATCAACAGCTACACCCTGCCAGTTGTCAGATACCCTGCTGGGATAATAAGCTGGCCAAAGGAGGAAATAGAAGCCACTGACATCAAGATAAGAAAACTCCTTACCATCCATGGATGGTTTCACCCCCAAATCAGCACCCTGAGACTGTACGCTGAATTAAAGGAAGGAGGCTGAGTGCTAGTCAAAAGCACTATCCCAACAAAGATCCATGAATACATCAGGAAAATGGTCAAAAAGGATCATGGGCTTAGTGAGTACCTCAGGCAGCAGAAACCTGAGGAAGGAGAGGAGCAAGAACAGGAACCATCATAGAAGGACAGTCCCCCACTTGGCATGTACCACTGGCAGATAGAAGAAGTGGCTGACATTGAAAAATCCTACCAATTGCTAGCCAAAGCTGGACTGACAGACAGCACAGAAGTACTAACCATGGCAGCACAGGAATATGCTCTGAGCACAAGATTGAGAGATGCTGGGGTCTACCACACCAGGCAAGACCCCAGGTGCAGGCTGTGCGGAGATGCCCCTGAGACAATCCAGCACATAACAGCAGCGTGCAAGATGCTAGGGTGCAAGGCATACATGGAAGGCCATAATCAAGTGGCCGGCATAGTATACAGGAAGACCTGTTCGAAAAATGACCTGGAAGAAATGGAACCCAAGTTAACATAGTGTACAGTGTACATTAGATCAAACCCTGTTAAATCTGAAACAACTGTGATACTATCATGTCAATATGGACCAAAATCTCCAGCATTTCCTTAATCTCCTCATCTCCTTAATTAATGTAGTCATGAACACAAAAAGGGATCCAACCTCATCCTAGCAATTAGGTGTATCCAACGAAGTGGCCAGTCAATGCATATCCATGTATTTGCCAATTCATTTGAGCTCTTCTTGCTTCAGCTTAATGTATAAATAGCGTTAAGTTTTTCTTGTGCCAGACTAAACAGATGCAGCCGCCACTTCACTAAGAGGAAACCACTGGTCAAATACCAATCTATGTCAGTCTTCAAGCTCTAAGTATGGCCTGACAAAAGTTCCAAGTATACTCTCTTAGACCATAAACACACACAACCTCACACACAAACCAAGATGGACACAAGCACAAAAGCCTGCACGCAAGCACATTTACACTGTCTTTGTCACAGTCTGCCTCACTTTCTCTTGTAACATTTAATGCTGCACTTAAAGAGACTACATTTACTTTCCTGCAGGACTTTGTCTTCCCGCTTCCATACCACTGGAAATGTGCAGCCTCTGTCAAGATGCTGTTATATGCTACCTGCCACACTACGCGCATAAAAAAGGGCAATTTGATAATGTTCTTTTCAACCAGTCTCACTGATTAAAAATGGAAACTACCCCAACCAATAAAGTTAACAGACATTAATCAGAAACTATACTTAAATACTCATAAACACACTGTGCTTAAATACGTTACATGCACAGGATATCACCTTTATTTAGCATATGTTTTGTTTGTTTTCCTCCATTCCCCATGAACTAATTTGCTTGACAAAAAGCTGGCTACTCGTCAGCTTTAGACTTTACACGTGGTGCCATTTTGATATGCGAACTTGTGTGACCCATATTATCTGGCTGTGGGCTCCATCATCTTACCAGTACCAGATGCAGTTTTTGTGATACAGCTTTCATGGTGCTGACTGTGATGTTTAGTAAATGAGGCAGAGAGTGGTGGTTAACCCTCATTTGACCTTATTGATTATGTCTTCCTCATGTCTATTGTTTAGTTTTAGTTTGCAGTGGAGAATTGCAGCAAAATGAATGCTGACATTTCAGCAAAGCATAAGGCAAATTTAAGAGGGGAGGAATTTTTGAGTGGGGGGTGAAAGTGCTATTAAATGCCATGTGAAACACTGACCAGCCCGTTTTAATCATTTGATCTCCTTGTTGTGCCAAAACCTTTATAAGGGAAGGGAAGTTCAGTTTAGCAATAGAAAAGAAAAGTGTTTTATGCTACTGGTTTTTCCATTCCCTTTTCTCCACAATGGTTACAGTTTCCTAAAATCAGCACTCTTAATCTTTACAAAGAAAAACCCATGAAATATTTGGAGCCAAGTACCTTCTGGTCTCCAAGCCAGATCTACAGAGGGTCCTCTATGCTATTGTTCTCTCTGATTTATGGACAAAATGTCAACAGAAATATTTCCTTCCACTTACTGACCAGGCTGGAGTGATCTCTCTCTCTGGGCCTGAACCTTTACTAATCGGTGTTAGACATCTCTAACATTACAGAGCAAATTTGTTCCTTAACATGATGAAAATATACTTATTCGGCCAAAGTTAAATGGGTAGATCAGTACTGCGATATTTGTGCTATAACCAGACGGGAGCCTGGTTTA